>LZPO01097195.1:75415-109638 GCA_001675575.1 Neotoma lepida | reverse complement strand
GGGGGGGAATGAGCCTTTTGAAAAGAGCTTGTATATTCTCCAAGGATATGAAAATACACAAAGGTATTCAGATGTGTCCCTATGGAGTTTGTATCCATTTTTTCTTTCACTTTGATCTCTTTGTCAGCCAAACAAATTGTCATGTGCAGGCTGCAGAGCCCAGCTGCTACTTGGACAAGTGCACATTGCAATTCTCTTGTCTGAAAGCAAACCCCGTGTGGAAGGGGCAATAGCCCCATTCTGTTCCTGCTTTGTTCTTCATTTTGGTTCACCTCATCATACACTCAGCAGACACTTGTCTGAAACCAGTGCCATGTGCTAGATCCTGCCCTAGACAGTCCCTTTCACTGAAGCATCTGAAAGCCACAGACCTGTCCTGGGCTAGTAGGCCAGGGTGAGAAGGAACCTCCCAAGCGGGAGTTGGCTCAGTGTGGATGCACAGTGCTACAAGTGGTCTTCCTGCCTGCTGCTGCTCCTCTGTCTGAATCCACATCATTTCCTGTCCTCTGCTGACCTCTAGACCTCTGCTTCTCCTTCTACTGTTGGGAGAGCTGCCGGTTGAGTAGGAAAATCTTGTCCGTGGAGACACAACCATTGTCCTGGAGCATTCTCACAGTTCATTTTGCATGGGGCAGGGCTCATGCTGACAGGCCAATAGGAATTGCAGTCAGCTTCCTGTAATAGATACGGGCTTTCTGTGCTACCTAGTCAGTATTGTGGCTGCATAGTGGCATGGCTGGAGGAGGCATTGCCTGGGAAAAGCAGGAGGCACACCTGTGGAAATGCACCTCAGGGGGTGAGAACGTGAAGCCACAAATACCTCCTGCCCGAAAATGCCTCTGTGTGTTGTGTTTTACCAGTGAACTACTGTGAAGGACGGAAAGAACTCCATGCAAAGGGAAAGGGGGTGGGGGGTTGTGGGGGAGGATATGATGAAACCAGAAAAGTTTGTGAATGCAGCGTGTAAATGCCTTCCCACTGTAAATTACTGTGTTTCTCAAATATTCCAGACAGCAAGTGTACATTTGTATGACTTGCAAGTCTGTCACTTGCCACTCTTAAACTGTCTCCTGGGGTGTGAGGACTGCGTGGCCGGCACTAGGATACACTGAGATAAATATGATCCTTGTGACAGCAAATGCACTCAGCACTCCAGACAACAGCAGACTTCACAGTTAGGGTGGTTCTTAGCTCTGTGAAGCTGCAGCAGCAGAGGAATACCAGGCTCAGGTCTAGATCAACCATGGCCCCATTCACAGCTTGTTGGTGAGGGCCCACATGGTCTACAGTGTAACTATGTGTAGGATGTAGAGACTGACCTCTACTCCCCGAAGACATGGCATACAGACATGGGTGCCCTACCAGGTGACCTGAATAGTAAGCTGCGAATTCCTGCCAGGCTGGGTGTGGGCAGTGACAGTCAGAAGCTATCCATGGAGGGGTGAGCTGGTTTTTGGCTGGGTCAGCAGTCCAAAGGGCAAAGTTATTTAAACTGGGTGGTGTTATGCTATTTAGATTATTAATATGTAATTCTATGAAGTCCTGCTTTTAATTTGAAATAAACCTATGTGGACAGAGGAACCTCCTAGAAGTTTGAATGAGAAGAACTAGAATATGAAAAGACAAGCCTTCTATCTCAAATTGATACATTGGTCTCAGAGGGATTTTTGCACACAAAACATTTTGTGCCCTAGAACAAAGAAGAGCATGCTGACTGTCAGACAGGTTAGCCTTGTGTGGGGAACATTTTGCCAGTTAGCACAATCGTCACCCTGCTAATTTTAAAAGTAACCNGTTCAACTGATTGGGAGATCATTCCTTCAAGTCTGTCTGAAGGAAAACTCCCAGGGGCACATTATCTACGGCTGTGGCAAAGGGCAGAGCAGGCACCCATCATTTCTCAGGCCTGTACATCTGCTTCTGCCCTGCTTTCACTCTTGATGACTGGCTTACTTTCTAGAAGGCAGCTGGAGAGGACTGTGGGCAGGGACTTGNCAGTGTTCTGATGCTGAGAATAAGACAGTGGTGGACCCATGAGGAAGGTACATTATCTGCTTGTGTGGGAAAGTCTGAGGTGCCAGCAAAGCACCTGGGGAAAGAGGTATGGAAAGAAAATGGAACATGGACATATGTGGCCTTGTACCCAGAGTTTACACTGANCTCTAGTGGCCCAGCAAGTGTGTTCCACAGAATCAGTCCTCACAGGGCNTGCAGCTCCCGGAGACGGTGGGAGTTTTTGCTCCTGCGTTCCCAACAAGGCTGGGAGGAGATTCAGAAGGAGGNCAGGCCAGACCCCAGCTTGGAAGACCCATTGGGTGTTTTATAGGATGCCAGGCCCAAGTCTCAAGGGAGCAAGGAAGGAAGTTTGCCCGGCAGATGCCCAAAGAAAACCTTTTGGGTAAAGAAGGCACCTTTAGAAGCCATGGATAGGATCTTAGCCAGCTAAGGAGAAAGGAGTGACAGGTCTATGCTAAGGCCACCTTGTAAGGGACAGTCCTCTGAATTCAGAGACAGGTGTGAAGGAAGGCCAGCAGACCTTCCATGGTGCAGGTGAGAGGTCTGAGGCAGAGTCCTTAGCAGGAGGCAGGGGTGGGGGGGCTTGTACATGACCAAACACAGGGAGGTGGGGGATAGAGGGACAGGTGACATGATTCGTGGCTGTGTAGACATTGGACACTATGGTTCCTGGATTGGAAAGCTGGGGGTGCGATGGGGTTGTATGATTGGGATGGGAGTCAGTCAGGATTGTATGTATCTTTGTAGGTCGTAGGTGTCTTGGTTTTGGGCGGTACCTGCTCTCTACTGCTCTCTAGTGGTGTAGACAGCAACCACCCAGAAACCAAGCAAAACACACCAAAAAGGTAGGCAGAAAATTCATACAGAGAGCTGCCCTTGGGTTGTGAAGGTCAGTCTGGAAGGATCTGAGCTGTGCAGTATGGCCAGCCGTGGTGTGCAAAGCAGTCAAGAGAAGAGAGGCCAGGCAGATGGGCCCTGGGTCGGAGGAGCAAAGTGAAGGCTGCACTGCTGGAGTTTGGAGTTGCAGCCTAGATGTCTGGTATGTGATGAAACCCATGGATTGGCCAGAACAGGGCTGTGGAGANTGGGGGAAACTGAACATGGCTCCTGGTACTAGGGGGCTTTGGGAAGGTTGTGAGCCACTGAGTTCTGTGATTCGTGTTCTGGAGGCTTATCTGAGTGTAATTTGGGGAATGAATCTTGGGGCTGTTGGGGAAGGGAGTGTACAGAGGCCATTGAATTAGGGGGNTGATGGTGGAAGTGAAATGTAGTGGAGAGCCCATGAGGTGTTTGTAGGCACTGAGTGGACTGCACCCCTGTTGGTACAGGGGAGGCCTAGAGAATGCATGCCTGGCCTTCTGGTTGCTGGGGAGGGGGCCCCACAGGGGGAAGTGAGCAGGTGCAGGCAGGTTTGGTAGTTTTGGCAGTGGTGAGACTGAGACGCTCAAGGTGTAGCAGATGCTAAGAATACACGTAGACAAAGTCTTCCTATCCCCAAGGCTGGAGAATAAAGACAGAGGCATGGCATGTGATGCCCTCATGGAGAGTCAGTCGCTGAATGCTCTGTGTGAATCTGGAAGTTCTGACACCAACAGATAGCTGTGGTTGCCGAGGGGGTCTTGGTGCAGTGTCGGAACTCCACTGAAGACTGANCAATGAGAGGATGGTTCTGGCCTGAAGTGGATTAGAAATAAAGATTATGATCCCCTAGGACTGAGGCAGTAGCTGAAGGCTCATTGGAGANTGGAACTCCAAAGTGAGCAGTGGGAGTGAGAGTCAGGCATGATGGGAGCAGAGAATGGAAGAGTGTATCAGACAGGAGTGGTCTGAGCACTTGCAGGTGACATGGGACAGACACATCATGGAATTCAAAGAGGAGCCTCAGAGATCAAGTAAGATCCAGTGGCCAGCATGTCAATAGGATCCTGAGTAGGAGATCTGTGGAGTAAGGGTTCCCCATGGCTGTGACTGATGGAGAGCAGTGGCTTCATCCCACAGATGCTTGAGAATGTCTGTCTACTGAAGGGACATAGGATGAGATGAGGCGTGGTGACCTGGGAATGCTGAGCCCCAAAGGGAGATGTTTTCTGTAGCAGGAACTGTGGGGACCATGTTGTGGTTGCTACTCTCTCACATTGGGAGCAGTAAGAGAGTAAGAAATGAATGCTTCATCAGATGCCAGCTTCCCATTACTCCAACTGNCCAGCATTTTGGCCCTTTGGAGCAAGCGGGACAGGAGGGCAAGGCATGAGAAAGCTTTTAGGGAACAGGGAGAATGAAGAGAAAGTCAGGGGCGTGGAAGGTCTCCTGGGTGCTTGGGAGGGGCACTTAGTAACCCNCAATTAGATGGGTGTTGCGGAGTGACCGGTGACATTTGGAAGAAAAGCTGTGAGAGTAATACAGTAACTTAGGAAGACATCTGCTGGGGGCGAGAAGCGTGACAGGGTCAAGGGTCAGGCCAGAGTAAACGATGCGTTTCAAGGTTATACAGAGCTAGGAAGGCTGCGTATTGTGCTGCTCACAAACTTCCTAATGAGAAGCGACTCACAGGGCGACGTCTGAGTGTTGTCTTGGAAGAGGAAGAGTTTGAGAGCTGTAGAGGTGAACACGAGGAAGATTCCGGAAAGCACAAGGGATGTATGTGAGCAGTGTGCTCCAAGGTGGAGATAGGAAGCCAGGATTGAGGGGGCGTAGGATGGACACCACAGCAGTGAGACTGTGAGAAGAGGGTGGCGCACAGAGCTGAGTGGTGGATCAACTGTGGAAGATGTCCACAGTTCATGTTAAGGGAGGGGTAGGTAGTATAGTGCGGTTAGATAATGTGATACACANATACTGAGTGCCAACCGAGTGCCGTTATGGTCCTAATGACAGCAGTCAGCATTCCCATCTTGAGGGANCAGGACAAGATACAGGTAGTGATGACGCATCTTAATGAGTGACATGGAAGAAGTGGACACAAGAGGGACAGAGTGCTCCATGGCACTCTTCCCCAGGGGGTGCTTTGCCTCCCTCAAGGCTTCTGGGAATCTGCCTCTCCATGTTCTCTGTACCACATCCCTTACTTCCTACAGTGTGCCTCATGTACCGTCTACAGAGAAATAGCTGGGGAGCTTAGATGCTGTGGCGTGTCCTTCTCTTTCCC
This sequence comes from Neotoma lepida, assembly GCA_001675575.1. NCBI lineage: Eukaryota > Metazoa > Chordata > Mammalia > Rodentia > Cricetidae > Neotoma > Neotoma lepida. Next base: position 104,477 of record LZPO01097195.1, on the reverse strand, counting down.
AGGGGATCTTCTCTGCTCACAGCTGCCTGTCTAGNTCTCTCGTCCTTCCCAGGTCTGTTCAGGTCCTCTCCTCTGTGCTTCTGTATGTCCTGCTGCATATTGTCCCCTTTGGGGTCTGTATTTCACTAGTCTTTGTCTGTCTGTGGTAGGGCAAATGCTTCGTTCATAGACTCTTTATCCGCCCTCCCAGGACACCTCCAAGCAGTCTACTGAAGGAACAAGGGAGAATGTTTGNGTGGGAGAATCTGAGTAAAATGGCCCTTTAACAGGGCTAGTTTTCCTAAAAGGGAAGAAACAATGAAAGAGTGTGGCTCAGAGCTTTGCCGCATGACTAGAAACTTTATTTTATTCATTATTTTTTTTTCATGTAATCCAAATACACTCTTTGGCACCAGTAGCCAGGCGTTTGCGTCACTATGAACACAATACTTGACATGCAGTGAGGTCAGCAGGGAACAGGCAGCTNGAGTCCAAAGGAAGGAGTGAGTTGCGTGTTCCACATTTGGGTAGACTCGCTTTCCCTGGGCTGGGCTAAGAGCCTTTGTTACTTTGATGAAAACATTTTCTGCAAAGCCAAGACAAAGTGTTGCATGGAAAGGCTGAAACAATGCCACGTGTTTGGAGATGATGAATTATTTATCAAAATACCAGCAGATTTGGACTTTTTAGACTTGGCAAGTTCTGTGAGAGGAAAAGATCTGGGTGAAAAGCATTTTTCTTTGACAAGAAAGAAAGGAGGTGACTGGCAGGTAGGAGTGCAGCCTGGTGCAGAACAGTGCAGTGTGTATGATTTATGTGACTTTTGTATGGGAAGGCAGCAGGGTCTGGCCTTATAGCCTAGGCTGGCTTTGAACTCATGAAGATCATGTCTTCCTCAGCCTCTCCAGCAATTGCAGATGCCACCACCACAGCTTCTGTGCTTCTTGTCAGAACTTGATTTGTTTCCAGAAGAAGGTCAGATGGTGTCTCAGAGGTCCATTGCTGTGGTCCCCAGCGTGGTAATGGTGTCTTTTACACGCTGTTCTAGGGGTTGCATATATTTTCAGATTTTCTCTGTGACCCAGGATCAGAAGTTTGATTATGAAAACATTCTTGTCTAGCCAATCTGTGTCTTTTGGGGTAATACTCCTGTTTCTTATTTTTAACTGTATCATCTAATTTTTAAGGCCAATTAAAGAGCTAGTTGTAAAGGCTCTGAGTGATTAGAACAGCATGCTGCTGGTCCCAGACAGACAGACAAGCCAGAACAGCAGACCCAGAGACAGGCAGGCACACAGGAAGTTGCGTATATCCCACTTCATCTGGTAGAAGAAAGGGTAGATGGCTGAAGAGATGGTCTGGGGACAAGATGGTATTGGCTCAGAAGAAAATGAGATTGTCCCATACACTATATGCCCGGATTAAATTCCATATGGAGAATATATTTAATAGNGAAAGGAAGAAACTGTTAAAAAGATAAATAAATAAAATAAATAAATGAAATACTATGAGGAAATCCTTTCTGGCTACAGATTAGAGGGAACATTTTAAATGTGACTTAATTTCCATCAGTAATCAAAGGAAATTCTGACTGAACAAGAAGACAAGAGAAATCCCTTCTGCATGGCTCTGGACAGGAACCCCGAGGGAGTGGCCAAGTGCCTTCCCACTTTCAGCTGCTGTCAAAGCCAAAGCCCACGGCCAGTCCTCTACAAGGTGTTCTCAGAAGTGGTTAAGGAAAACCAGTCCAGGAATGTGAGTAAGGAGTATGGAAAAAGAGAAGAAATGAGGGACTCCTTGAAGACAAACACCNCCCGCCCCCCAAAACAGTGTCCTGCTTCATCGTGAGGATAAATGCACTTTCAAACCATTGCTGGCTGCACAAGTTAAGCTGCTTTATAGCACACCGTTGGTGGTTGTGTGAGGCAAACCTTCTCATAATTTCCTGAGGGGAGTATTAATTGGTGCAGTTTTTGAAGAGGGCAATTTGTCAGTATTGATCAGTATTAAAAATGTATGTACCAGTGAACCAATAAATTGTTCACCTGGGACATCATCATCAAGATGCTCTTCTGAGCCATTGTAATGACTTCCACCATAGTGTACACACAGTCAGGGTGGGCCCTGGCAGAGTGTCCACTTGGAGGGTCCCATGAAGTAGTTTTTGTAGACGTGAAATTGAATACATTGAGACATAAACAAACAAACAAAACACTACCCCCACCGAATAAGGAGTGCACGACACCTGCATCCACACACGTGCACCCTCAGGCACACTGATATTAGAAAGGAGAATAAAAATACAGCTTCCCACTTGTTTTTAACCTTGCAAGGAANTTTAGTTGGCTTTACTGGGCGTGTGGGGTGTCAAAAGGGAGAAGCGGGCTTTGTGTAGATAAGGATGAAGAGTCAGAGGGAGACTTCAGCGTGTACCCGCTTTCTCTCGAGGTTTTATTACCCATTCTGAAGTCACGTTGGAGAATGAGGTGCTGAAATGCTGTGTGATGGACCCTGAGTGGCTGGCGGTTGCTGAGGTTTTTCTTTGCTGTTGTTTCTTACCGTCTTCCTGACGTCAGGCTTTTGTGTATCAGCTCCTGAAGTCTCTTCAATTGCTTTCTGTCTTCTCGAAATGTCAAGCCATGAATATTTAAAAAAGAAAAAAAACAACACACAGATCAACACTCTCCCTGTTNGTGAATCAACTCCTTCTCTATGTCACCTACGGATCTGAACACCAAAGCATGTACTTCTGCTCTGNTGTATTCTGACTGGTAGAGCCCTTGGCTTTGGACTTGAGGTGTCAAGTATTGCTTAGATGTTTGGACNGTTGCCCAGTCGGGCTAAGCTNGTNGAAACCACCGNGTTTGGCAAGTCTTCATTGTGNGACTGTGAGCTTTGCATGACAGTGCTTCTAGAGNGGGTGTAGACTCAAGTGATTCTGGCAAATAACGATACCTCTGAATGGGGTCCTGTTTGTNGTCAACGACTGTGCCGTGACAGCAACTTGGGGACATGCACAGAGCAGGGAGGGCAGAGGGCACTTGTGCCTACAACTCTGCCTGGCCTGCACTGTGCTAAGCTGAGTGGCAGCAGCTGAGCGCTCTCCCCAGGGGCTAGCCATATCTCCATGAGACCTTGAGAGGGCTTCCAGGCTGGGATGGACGTGGCCAGCCCCTGCCGCGGCCCTGTGCTGAGGCTTTAGTTATCAGCANCCTCATNCCTAACCTCTTTCCTGCNCTTATCTCAGGCTTCAGCTCTAGAGTTGTTTCTCTAAGTAAGTGGGATTCTTTCCTCCCCCTACTTTAACCTCGATTTGGATGACAACCCTACTCACTTTCCTGTGTCCTGCTTGTAATGTTGACATTTTTCTTTGTCTTATCACTTAATATTATTTCCTTCTAGTCCACCCATTGGTTTTATTTTAGCCGCCACTTCCTTCCTAGTTACTGGGTTTTGTGAGAAACCTTTTTTTTTTTTTCCTTTTTCTAATGTCAGCCTACTACATACAACCCCTGCAAACCTCTCCTGTGGTGGTGTGCTCCTGCCCCTGGGTGGGTTTTGTGTGGGTAGTCCTGGCTGCACCCTTTGACCTTTGGGGGCGGAAACCCACGTCTCCAGGCGTGTTTTCTCTCTGAGGAGTGTTTCTGAAACCTCCACTCACAGCTATTTCTTTTCGTAGGCATGGGAACCTGGCCNTTCCTCTCCGCAGGGCACTGTGAGTTTTTCAGGAGCTCCCACAGGCTCCAGGGAAGGCCTTTGTTCTAGAAGTTGCTCTTAATGAATAACATTAGGGCTCTGCCTTAATTTACCTCTCTCTCATGTTCTGGCAACTTCTGTGTTTTGTAACAGGTCTGTTCTTTTTGTCATGTAGCCATCATTAGGAAATCTATCCTTTTTGTTTTGTTTTGTTTTGTTTTCTAATTTATTTTTGAGTTTTCTTTTTGTTTCATGTTGGTCTGTTTTTTTAAATTTCTCATACCTAATTTTTTGAGTTCAAAACTGGTCTGACTTTTTGTGTCTGGACTCCAGTGTGACCGAAGTGCCATGTGTCACCTCTTTCCTTCATCCCTTCTCTTCTCTGTTGATGGACAGGGTTGGTCTTGGTCAGACCTTATTTATGCCTGGGGCTGCCTGGGGCTGACAACTTCTCAGTGTTGAGAAGTTGCAGGTGTCTGTGTGCTGCACCACCCTCAGTCAGGCGCTGGAGCACAGCACTCAGGACACCTGGGGTGCTGACTTGTTTGCTCAGCTTAGGAAGACAAGGGAGGTACCGTGCATCCAGACGAAGGGCAGAACACATGAGCTGTTGTCATTTCCTGGGTCCCTTCCCCAAATGGTGGCATGGCAGTATCAGTGACATCCAAGTGGAGGGAGCCTGGTCAGGAAGAGAAGAGCTGCCTGAGGTCTCCNCTCTGCCTGGAAGGTGTTTCTGTGCTCACAGGAAGTGAAAGCTTCTGGAAGCAGTGGCAGCAGGAAAGGCTGGACTTGTCCAGCAACTAACTCCACTTTCTTGGCAAGAAATGAAAGGAAAATGTGTTCAAAATAAAAGGGAAGAATTTTTAGAAAGAGAAAGAACTAAAAAAAAAAAAAAAAATAAAAATACAAAGCAATTGTCACTAGAATTCTTCCATTTAGGGCAAGTTATTTGGAGAGGCTGTGGGAGGCATCCCCCACCCCCCATTTGTGGAGACTCTGCCTCTCCAGCAGGCCCTGTCTCTGCCCTGTCCCAGCTCTGAATGCTTCCAGTTGGCTTAGCCCTGACCTGGGAACATCTGTGGGGCCTCCCACTGTGTGTTCGGTGGAAAGCCAGGGAACTGGCTCAGGTGGGACAGGCCTGGTACAGGCAGGGCACACCCACATGGCCCCATCTTTCTCAGGCAGTAGGCAATGGGCAGGACCCCTGTGCTTGGCTTGTATGTAGAAGATCCCCCTCATAACTGGCTATTTACTGGAGGACTTAGGGCTTGTTGATCTGTATTAACTACATGAGTGGTCTTTGTCCTATCCTGATGTCTTCATTANTTATTTATTTTTCCTTTATAACTTAAGCTCTAACTTGAAAAGTGACAAGGTACAATTGGGTCCTTGAGAACTAAATTTTGAACAGGCTGCATTTTGAACTCCCCGAAGAACATTCTGTATCTAGTTTGCATGTATTAGAATGAAGCTGTCAATAAATTGCATTAATTTGAGACTGCAGATGACTGGGGATTGCATTTTTTTCTTTTGCAATTGTTTAGAATCCTTTAGTTCTATGGAATGGACATGTACTCTTCTTAAGAAACCGCTGATTAGTTCCTGTCTCAAAAAATTGTGCATTGGTGCTAGTCATCACAGCCCTACCCATCTTCTTTCTCCCTGTGCTCTGTTGGGGGCGGGGAGCAGGACAACTCTAGGTGGCACCTGTGTCCTGTGTAGATACATTCCTCTATTCTGGGAGTTGAGCTGTCTCCCTGGATGACTGAGTGCTCCCAGGGACAGCTTGCCCAATGGGTCCTTGATGCAGGGGTTGCAGGAAGCACTACTGCAGGACACATCTGTGTTGGAGGAGAATTTGCCTCCAGTCTCCCCTCTTTAATTTGTCAGAGCTCCCCTTTCTGGATCTGTGAAGTAGGTGTTCAGTAAACATCAGCTTTCTTCAGTGCCTTCTCTTCCAAAGAGGAGATTCACAGGAGTGGTTTTTGTTTGAGACAGGGGCTCACGATGTAACTCTATCTGTCCTGTCCTGGAACTCACTACATAGACCAGGCTGGCTTCGAACTCTCACAGAGATCTTCCTGCCTCTGCCTCCTCAGTTCTGGGGTTAAAAGGGTGCACCACCATGCCTGGAGCAGACTTGTTTTTAGTGGAACTACTTTGGAATTCTGCATTGTTCTATTTGTAATATTTTGTTTGGACTTCATATTGATTGTGAGTGTTTAACATAAAAAGAGAGGAAAGGAAGCAGAGCATTCCCAGAAATCCTTAGGGTCTGGCTTTTGCTTTTGAAAGAGACCCTGACTTCACTTCATCAAAGTCCTCCAGTGACGTCATTGTGGGGTGGGGCCAGAGCTTCACCGAGGCCTCTGTCTTCCCTCCCATCCTGGGCTGTGTGGAATTGTCCCTGCTCTGTGCCAGTCTGGCCCATTTTCCTGAGAAGCCCCGACATGGTCCTATTTTGGGATGTGACCTGCTGTGGAGCTTGCAGGGTGCTTTGGCCTCTCTTTATTGTTGCTTCCTCTCTTATTTATATGAGGATACTTGCTGCTGTCCCGCAGTGGGAGAAGCCAGGAGGCTATCTGCAGGCAAGCTCCGAAGTTGGGTTGGTGACATCAGAAACCAGCTGTAGTAAGGAAGCAAACCTTTCGGAAACTCTCAGCCAACTGCTGGTGTAGTTCTAGTTCTGGTGGTGTCTGAATTACCCCAATTTCACCAAGGAAAATTCCTCAAAGTCAGAGCTGTGGTTAAGGCCTTCTCCTTAGGGGGGTGACCAATGGGCAGCATAGAAGGAAGNACAAATGCAGCATCAGGCTGGCAAGAGCAGCTGCTGATGTCTCCTGTGTGAGAGACACTGTTTCCAGGAGCCCTGCCCTGTGTGCTCAAGGGAGGCAGCACCTGACTTGGGNACCCAAATACTCTTGCTGGAGGCCCAGTGATGCTCCTGGCCTAGCCAGCAGAGGCCAGGGGTATACCTGAGGCACAGCGNAGACGACTTCAGGTGAGTCTGGCATGATAGGGACAGGCCACCGCTGCTGGGCCAAACACAAGTGGGCTGAGATGATGAGACAGCAAGCGCCAGAGTTTCTGTTTCATTTTTGAGGAAGGCAACCCTCTCCCTGGGAACTTCAGGAAGCTATTGCTCTTCTCTGCACACTTCTGTTACCACCACACCACCATCTTCTCAGATGCAGACTCCACAGCCAGCCACTGTGACCTCTTGATCTTTTGCTCTAGTGGGCACAACACTCTGTTCCCATCTAACTCAGCTTCCCTTGGAGCCTGAAGGACATTTTCAGAAGATGAGAATGTTTAGATTTTTACCTCAATCTGTGTCACTGATTTTCATGTTTCTAAGAATTATGCCCAATGTCCCTTTGTAGGCCCAAATCAGAGGCAGGTGTATAAAAACGTGCCTGTTCTTGAACCATCAGACCTGTGTGAAATTTACCTTAATCAGGATACATGCATTTGGGAAGTGGTGCCAGGATGGTTGCCAATTNGANGCCAGCCNGGTCTACATAATGTGTTCTAGACCAGACCCAGAGCTGTGAGACATGGTCCCCCAAACAAACAACAACGATAAAGCAAAAGAAACAAAAATAACAAAAGAATATTTTAAATGCTTCATGTGCNAGGTAGATCTGACTCGGAGACAGGACACAGCTTCATCCTCCTGTGGAAACTGACATTNCTATTGGGAGGTTGCTGACATACTTAGAATGGCTGACTGGTCAAGAAGTCTGTGTGATATCTTTATTCTTTGGATCCTAAATAGTTCCTATGTAGTGAAGATTCTAGAAGTGCAGCATCTTGTTATTTAGGCCTGCCAGCCAAGTTTCAGCAGGCCTAATTCATGAGTGCATGACCTATGTCCCTTGTCTGTCACCATCATGGCATGCCATCATTCAGTAACCAAAGTGGAGAGCAATGGTGTGAAGGGGCGGAGCCTGGGGAAGCAGTGTTGGCCTCCCCACAGGAGCCCAGGGAAAGACTGAGTTCACNCAGATCCAAGTTCTCTGGGATCTCAGGACATGGAAAGTCTCAGAGGTGACGCACAGAACTCTGCAGACAAGTCGCTGTTTCTGTCTTCAGACTGTAGCAATACACTGGTCACACCTGCTGGCCGAACTGTGGGCGCCAAATGTAAGATGATCTTCTAACCAGTCTTATTAATAAACACGCAGAACAAGAAATAAGGGTAAAAATCTGACAGAGATCAGAGGAATTAGGAGCAAGCCACCACTCNCCTCACCTCACCAACGCTGCCTCTACTTCCCAGGAGTGAAGCGGATGAAAGAGCGAGACTTCCGGTCTAACCTGGCTTTTTATGCCTGTTCATCTGCTAACTAATTTCCTATCCGCACCAAGCTACATCACTTCCTGCATTGTCTGCATGGATCTTCAGAACTCTAAGGTTGATGCTGGGATTAAAGGCATGTGCCACCACCTCCTACTGCTAGTTCCCCATGTGACCTTGGAGTCACAGAGAACCAAATGGATTAAGGGCGTGTGCTAACTTGNATGGCTATTGTTTTTCTACTAGTGGCTGGCAGCCCCGTTTTTCCTCTGANCCTCAGATAAATTTTATTAGGGAAGACAAATAAAATATCACCACATCAGACTTTAGGGAAATTTTGTTCTTTATAGTGAACTTGCCCCAGACGACAATGGTGTCTGTTTATGGGATGTCATGTGCTGATTTACATGTATACCAGGGATGATTAAATCAAGCTAAATAATGTCTCTGTTACCTCATGTCCACATCAAAATCTACNCTTATTAGTTTTGAAATAGACACTATNAAGCACTGTAGTGAGGAACACATTCCTCTTGCTTCACGAAAACTTTCAACACTGCATACTACTTCCTTCTCTCTATGCCCACAGCCTCATCCAGACTCAGGAACCAGCCTTCCCACTGCCTTATAATTGTGACTTTTCTAGATTTCACATATAAGTGCCACTGTGTAGCGACTGTCATCTTGCTTGACTTATGTCATATGTCTCCTTTCCATCCATTTCACGACTGACCCTTTCTTAGTCCCAGAAGAGAAGTCCTTTCAATCTGGAATTTTACCATATGGTTCCTTTTTCTAGAGTGTGGAAACCTCCGGGGCACTGAGCAGTGGTACAGTCACTGACCCTGAGGGAGAAGCAGGGAGGCCAGGGACAGCAAGGGGAGGAGATAATACTGGGAATGTGGGGGACTTTATTCGCCAAGCCAACCAACTCACGGCAAGTCTCCTGTCTTCACTTCTCCCTTCCTACCTGTGCATCTGTCCATCCATCCTTGTCTCCATCTGTCACCTCATCCATCCTAGAATTAAAATCTAGAAGTGAGACATTGTCACAGGGATGCAGGTTGGAATCTGTATTTAAATTCTGAAATTATGCTTTCAGTTCTGATTCATCTGTTTGACTTCACATTGAAGACTGGCTTTCCAAGAAGGCTTGCAGTAGAGAGATTCCATAAATGGAATAAACTGTTCTTCAGCTCCATTTTGGTGTAAAAACCTGTGGGGCCATATATCATTCCCACCCATTCAAGCCTGTGATAGAAATTTCATGTGTCAACTGAAAAATGTGTGCTAGGGTACTGATGCATTTGGAAGCAGGCTTCGGTAGAGCACATACGCAAAAGGAGCCTTTGATCTGTGTGGACGAGCTGATTAGGTCAACTACCTGGACTGGATAGCATTCTTCCACCTGTGAGTGTCTGAATGCCCCCAGGCCTGGGCAGAAATGTCAGGCAGGTACAAAGATGGAGTTCTTTGAAATTTGGTTGTCAAGCCTGTCAGGGTACTGGAGTCCTGAGGATATCTTAGCAGTCAATGTGTTGTCTTGGCACTGGGTGGTCCTTGGAGATTGGGCCCATCACAGCACCCGAGGAACACCACCCCTCCAGTGTCTCTGTCTGTCATGCTTTGTTGATCAGCATTTCCATGTGTATGTGGCTGTTGCTTCTGTAGANTTCCAGTGCCATGATTGTTTGGAACACCTACGTGCCCATGTGGTCAAGAGCAATCAGTGCCCATGACCTCAGAAAGCCTGCAGTCTGGATGGGACTCTTGAGCCTTGGAGACTGGAGTAGCCTGGGGCATCTGAGGAGAGACAAGGGTCTGGCATGGGGTTGTGATAGAGAAAGTGTCTGGATGCCAGTTGCTGCCTGGCCAAGGAGGACACCATTGCATCCAGGTGAGGTAGGTGACAGTGGGANGGCATGGAATCTGCCTTCCAGAGTCAGAGCAGCAAGCTCTTGTCCCCACAAAGCAAGCAGATGAAACACAGGTGCTAATGGTGACTAGCTGCTTTCCTGAAGATGGTCTCAGGACCCTAGGACCTTAGCAGGATGCCTTCTCACCTCCTGTGGCCATGCCAGAAGTTTGCCTGCCCAGTTTGCCCGGCCCTGCTTTCCAAGGAGGATTGAAGTGCACTTTTGTGTTCACTTGCTTCTGATAATTCATTCTGGAAATGAGCCCTTAAAAATGTGTGACACCTTCTTCCCCTTCTTAGATGCAGTGTTGTGAACCTCATATTTTGAGGTGACTGCCTCTTCACCACACAGACCGAGCTTTCCCAGGACGCCCGAGGGTCCCAGTCCTGTTTGCTGCTAGGATTAATAAGCTGAGAGTCCGAGGCACTTTTATTAATCTGTCTTCGGACTTTTGAAGTTTTTCACAGTGACAGTGCCTCTGATACAGTCTAGAAATGGTACAGTCTAAGGGTCTTGATTGGCTTCATTTTCTCTGCCTGTTAAGGAATGAAAAGGCAGGACNAATGTGAGTGTAACAGGTAACAGCAGACAGATCTCNAGCAAACAGAATCAGCAGCTGAAGGAAGGTGGGGGTGAGGAAACACGGACACAGCAGACAGACATACAGAGGAAAAGACCCTCAGCCAAGCAGGGATGGGACTTGGAAAGCTGAAAAAAATCCAGCCTCTTCTGGAGGCTGTGGGGCAGGGGTGTGGTGGGTTTGGGATGGGGGTTAGGATGGGGTGTGGTGGGTCAGGGTGAGGTGAGTGGGTTAAAACCTCTGAAGAGTCTTCCTCCCCTACTTTGGGGTTGGTCCTATTGAAAACAGTTGTTCTTGGTCCACAACTATTGTACAACCTATCCTGATTAACCTGCTGAGCCAGTCCATCAGCAGGGGGCCAGCTGGCCACCTTCATCCTCCAGCCACAGGCCCCTCTCCCTATCTCTCTGCCTACAAGAAATGCAAATTTCTACATTTACAGACCAAGAANAGTTAGGTATGTTGATTTAATACACATTTTCTGGATAAATATGTATTGTTTTTAATACNTATTTATGAGTCTGTCTAACTCCTGGTCTCTCACCTCCTTGCTGCTCTCCACAGATGTGCTGGAGAGTCAAGTCTCTCTCACCTGGATTAGCTGGGAAGGCTGTTAGCGTGCCTGGANGGTGGGAGAGAACCTGGTACCACTGTNTGATGTGTGCAATAACTCCTGCATTAGTGCTATCAGTCCCATATGTGACGTGCATTCTTAGAGTGGTGAGGACATTTCCCGAAGACACAGATCAGGGAACACAAAGATCAGGGGACACAAAGACACTAGACGCAGCACAGTGTACCTTGTGTTACCCTCTGCCAGGCATCTAAACTGTCTCAATGAGTAATCTTTACAAACACATTTGAGAAGTACGTACTGCATCTGTATTTAAATCCAAATCTTTATAACAACACTGCAAGCTTTGTCATCTCTTTCTTTGACACTCAGTATCTCGATGCAGTTGTAGATTCAGCTCTGCTGCAGAGAATGTCTAGGGGGAAAGGCGGGAACACCATGGCAGCTGTTAACAGTGGCGAGAGGATGGGACATTATCTAAGAGCACAGCTGGAGTGTCTTTACGTAGTCCTGACCTAAGAGCTTGAGCACAGCTGCCTTGTCTTTACGTAGTTCTGAGCTAAGAGATTGGCTGGATGTTTGGCCTAGTTTCTTTTAAGTGAAAGTATTAACTGTTTTCTGTTTAAGATATACCCGAGTAAGCCTTTAAAATGTGCTAATCTTTTTGGTTAAAGACATGAAATTTCTACATTTACCGACCAAGAATAGTCAGGTATGTTTATTTAATACGCATTTGTTGGATAAAAAGAGGTATTAGGGGCTAGAGAGGTAGCTCAGTGGTTAAGAATGCATACTGCTCTTGCGGAGGCCAGCAGCTAGGTTCCTAGCACCTTTATCACTAGGTGTTTCACAACCACACCCTCNGGGGCAGGGTGGTCCAATGCTTCTGACTCAGTACGTACCAGCACTTGTGCACAAACCTATACACATATACATAATTTTAAAAAATAAAGACAGATACATGTTGAAATATTTAGGGGGTGAGGAATCAATTAAAACTGTTTTTATTTAGATTTAGTGATGGGAGAGAGGTGTGGAGGCTCAGTGCTCCACCTAAAATGGCAATGCACAAACAGAAACGTGTAATATTTATTTTATTTGAATTTTTTTTTTCAAGACAAGGTTTCTCTCTGTAGCCTTGGCTGTTCTAGAACTCACTCTGTAGACCAGGCTGGCCTCAAACTCACAGAGATCTGCCTGCCTCTGCCTCCCAAGTGCTGGGATTATAGGCGTATGTCACCACTGCCTGGCCAGAAAACGTGTAATTTTAAAAAAGATTTAAAAAATATTGGTGAACAAAAAGTCATCAGGATGTTTTTTGCATTCCAAAAATTCCAGCATCTAGAAATCTCATAGTAATTAAACCTGCAGATCTTGTCTTCTAATGGGTCACGTGTGTGAGGGAAATGTTGCTTACTTGCGATGACATGGATTGCTTTTCACAAGTCCCTCCCAGCTTATTGGGCACTGCAGTTGAGAACTGCCCGAGAAATGACCTCGTAAAGATAAAATTAAGTCTGACTTTCTGACATTTAGGCTAAGGNAGTGTATGAGACAGTCCCACACTGGCAAGTNGTAGTCTACAGAACCCAAAATATCAGAGTGCATGGGGATCGGAGCTTGAGACGGGCAGCTTGAATATCCAATAGTTTGAACATGGTTTCCTCTGCCACTAGTAGCATTTCCATCGATGTTTGTCCTTCACCCCTCCCTGCTGCCCCCATCTCCAGTTTTGATTGGAATAAAGATAAAATAGTGGCTGTGGAAGTACTTTGTAAACTACACATTGTAGCCCAAATACGATGCCCTTTAGGGCTCTGCTGCAAAATCCGGGGGACAGAGAACATGAGGGTTGATAACTGACCTTATGTAATGATTGTGGGGCGACCTCCACGCGTTAGGCGGAGCCCAGCACCTGTGGTGCAGCAGCTAATTTGTCACAGTTATTGAATATTCTATTTTAGATTGCTAGGTAGGCAACTCAATACATACCTTATTATGCAATGTGGGTGTTGTGTGGGCAACCTAACCTTGGGATGACGAACTTAACTTTTTATCAGTTTTGACTAGTATGCACTTAAATGATGGAGTTTAAGGTTTCATACAATATGCTTTAAACAATTTTAATTCCTTCGCATTTGTTTGCATAGTGTTAGCAACGTCAGACTATGAAGATTGAGCGTTCTCTCAGAAGACCAGTGCAGNGAAGATGCTGTGAGCATAGGGGGTCGAGCACCTGCTTCTCTTCCCTCAAAATTGAGCACAATGGCAAGAGCTGGTTAGGAAATTAATACTTTGCTTCCAAGTCCTGTGCAGCTCCTCCCATTCCTTCCCTCCTCATCCTCCTTCAGGTTAAGAGGCCTTTAGCTTTTATTTGNNTTCAGCTTGGATTCCTACTGTGCTTGGTGTACTCTGTTGTACAGTCAAAGAGGAGAAGAAAGGGTTAAAACGCTTTCTGAGCAGTAGGCTGAGATCCTTCCCAAAGGCGTAGCCTTAGACTCTGGTCATATACCATTTCAGGTTGGCTCCTTTCACCAGCATAAAGAAATTCTGACCCATTTCTAAAAGAGATTTCACTGACAGCCATGAAGGCCTAGATGGAAGAAGTGAGAAGATGGGGGGGGGAGAGCACAATCCCCCGGGAAAAGAGGACTGTGGTGAATAATTGCTAAAATCACGTTTTCTTGCTTTGAAGAGGTATCGACAGGGCATGCTTTTGGAAGTTATTTTTTGGCTGTGGGCAATTCGAGCCAGATTTTGCCGTCTGCTCTGGCTGGGTGCCTTCATTGTAAATACCACGCCGCTGAGAATCCCCGTGGCTGCTCTATGAAGGCTCCAGCACCCATCTGGAGGATGCCTGGCCCCATGGTGAGACTGGGATGAGGGCTGATGGCTCACCCCGGAGCTTCTTTGCTGCTGCTGGGCTGAGGAGGGTTGTGGTACAAGGTAGAGGCTCTCACAGACGTTGGACTGCCTTTGTGTTGCAATCCTGTTAGCTGGCTAGCATGTGATGCTCCGAAAACCTAGGGCTGGCTCAATGTAGACTTCCTCTTCACGTGTGCCTCACGTGGGTCATTTCCAAAGTTTAGTGTGTGTTAGGCACTTCCATCCACCAGAAAGCTGTTTTCAAGGTGTATCTGGTGTCTAGTCATCTGGTCATGATGCTGTTCAAGCTACAGGGCCATGAGAAACCCAAGCAGGGGCTGGGGTGTGTGGTCACATTTATGGCAGGGTATGGGGGGCACTGGCACCCCTTTGAGCTGCAGCTGGTACAGTAGGTGCGGTGATTGTTGTTTGACTGACTCACTTCTACCTTGATGGGTGTTCTTGGACATCAGGGGGAACAGGCCAGTGAGATGTGCCATCTCAGGCTACCACCAGCCAGCTCCCATCCTGGAGCTGCCCTCATGCCCAGGAGGAGATGTGTATAACTTCTTTGTGCCTCAGTTGGGTCATCTACCACCCTGGAGGTAGATATGATACACAATGATAAGTCTATTGTGGGACTAACTTAGTTACAACGACCACGGCTAGGACAGGTTCATTAACATCTCAGGTGTGGTCTAGCAGGTGTCCACCCCCCAGCCCAGGTCTGTTCTTGTCTCTTATGTGACAGATGCTAACACGGGGTTCCAGGGATTGCATATGTTCTGTTGGAGGCAAGCAAGGAGTGGCTGGAACCATGGTGAACAAGGAGGGAATCCTGTAGCCAGAATATGTGATGTAGAAGACAAGACAGCACCCTCTGGAGCAGGCTCCGTCTACACCCAGAGTTAGTACCTCAGCTGTTCCCCAGGCTCCATCTACATCCAGAGTTAGTACCTCAGCTGTTCCCCAGGCTCCATCTACACCCAGAGTTAGTACCTCAGCTGTTCCCCAGGCTCCATCTACACCCAGAGTTAGTACCTCAGCTGTTCCCCAGGCTCCATCTATACCCAGAGTTACTGTAACTCAGCTGTGCCCCAGTGGTGTGAGTGTTTGTGAGAAGTTACCCAGATGGCGAAGTCCCCACCTGGCTCTTGGCACTGTATCTATGGCGGGACACCGAGGGGCAGACTGCTGCAGTTCTAGGCTTCCCAGGTTTTGGCAGACTCTTGCAACACAGAGTTTCCTGTGAAGATTTTCTGAAAGGTTGTCANTCACGAGGTTGAAGTCCTGCTCTACAACAATCGGTTACTCGGCCCTCAACATTCTCCACCATTTGAAAGTTTGGAAAAGTTACAATTTCCCACTTATTTTATTCTCCTCAGAATTGTTAGACTTGTGTGTGTGTGTGTGTGTGTGTGTGTGTGTGTGTGTGTGAATGAGTGAGAGAGAGAGAGAGAGAGTTTTCCCATTTGAAGGAGTCAGTGAATGACCTGTTTGCCTATAGAGACAAGCATATGGAGGGCTTTGTCTGAGCGTCATTTTCACCCATGCAGTCATACTATGTGCATCTTGTCCTCTGGGTAAAAAAGAGGTGTTTATTTACCATACCAGTATAAACATCTTTCTATCTACCTGCACATGGAACTATGAATTTGAAATTGGTAAAGAAAAAAANANCAGGGTGCAGCAGTATNCAGGAAGTTAATGGGAACAGTTCCCACTATGTGCAGATGCATAATGACAGCCTTTGACACTTGGTAACACCTTTTATTCAGCTATGGGGAGGGTGTAGTTCTGTGGCAGTGTCCTTGCCTAGCAAATACAAGGCTCTGGGTCTAATTTCCAGTGCCGCACATATTAAAAAGAGTTCTCTTTCTTTAAGTTAAACGATGACATTCCCAATTCACTTTTTTTTTTCATAATCTCCTTAAGTGGATCTCTTTGAAAAGGTCTACTTTATGGACCCATATGGCCTGCAGAGCCGGAGCCTGTCTACCGTTCTGCAAAGTTTGGATTCAGTGACTCACACTGCCCTAGTCCCACCTCCATGTTTACTGACAGGATCTGGAGCCCTCGAGCCTGCCAGAGAAATGACACTGACTTTGATGGGAGGTGTTGTCTGAGGGTGGCATTTAGGAAAAACTTCTGGAGCTGGAGTGTTCATGTTGGTACTAGGAGATGAGCTGGCTACGAATGAACACCTCAGTGGGTTATAAAACTCCTCTCTTAGTGCTGTGAACTGTGTAACTTAAAGCCAATGATAATGNTGTGTTTGACCTATTCTTTGGGAGTTTTAATTTGTACAGACCCACTCTGTCCCTTCTAGGAACTACTGCCAAACTCTGACTACATTTTATAAAGTTCCTAAGTGTCCTAGTTAGCTTCAGTGTTAACTTGACACATCTAGGGAGAGGGACCCCCAATTGAAGAAGTGCCTCCATCAAATTGGCCTTTGGGCAAGCCAGTGGGACCTTNTCTTTTCTTCTTTTTTGTTTTTTTTTTTCGTGACAGAGTTTCTCTTTGTAGCTCTGGCTGTCCTGGAACTTACTCTGTAGACCAGGCTGGCCTTGAAGTCAGAGATCCACCTGCCTCTGCCTCCCAAATACTGGGATTAAAGTTGTGAGCCACCAGGCCCAGCAACATTTTGTTGATTAATGATCAATGTGAGAAGACTCAGCCCATTTTTCAGGGGTACCCGCCCTGGGCAGGTGGTCCTGGGCTCTTTAAGAAAGTCAGTAAGCAGCATCGCTCCACAGCCTCTGCTTCAGGTCCTGCCTCCAGGTTCCTGCCCTGCTTCCTTTGATAATGGACAATAACCTGTAAACCAAAATAAGCCCCTTCTTCCCCAAATTTNTTTTGGTCATGGTGCTTCTCACAGCAACAGAAAGCAAAGTAAGNACANGTTTAGTTTCCNACTAATCTTCCTGGAGTAAGCTAGAAATAGGTATAAGCTTACACACCAGGGTCCCTTGGTTTTCCTGTATGGCACGATTCCAAATCTGTTACCATCTTTGCTTTGGACTGAGAATTCTCAAGTTGATTGCTTACAAAGGATTTTACCTGGTTTCTTTACTGGCTACTTAGGTGTCCATTTAGTGTTTGGTGGTCTGTGACTGATACCCCTGTTCTCACAGCAGTGCTCACATGCTTCCCACTTGGGTTAGGCACCATGTGTACAGATCCAACCTCTGAAGTCATGTCTATGCCAAGACCAAACTGGTAGCATCATTCAGTCTCACAAACACAATAACCTGCACTCTTCAGGCGTATGAACCTTCTGAAGCCTTTTGTATACACAGCTCTAGGCTAGCAGTTCCTTCTTTATATTAGGGTCTTACTTGCCTGGTTGTCTCTCAGGTAATTCCATATGTCATTGCATGGCAAAGTCTGCAACCCTCCNTAGTGGGAAGTTTCTTCTGGTAGCTGAACTGTNCAATTCTGCATCATGACAAATGGGTCTGTGTTTTCCTGGCATTCTGGAGAGCTCCTGCCCAGCTGCTTTCCCTGAGATTCAGTGATTGTTAAGGCAGGGCTGAGGTCCTCACACCTGCCTGGATGGGCTTGTTGAACCCGTCAGTAGGAAGCATGTGTCTGTTTGGGGGATAGTATAAGAAGAACATGTCTACGGAAGGTTTGTCATAAAGGTCCATGGTGGGGGTGGGAGGGGCGTCNTTATGCTAACTCTGAGAATGTTGCTGGGTTTCTCCAGAACGTACACTTGCTTGCATTTTAAGGATACCAGGGTTTGTACATGGCCTATTTCCCCCTAGACTATCAAATATGAAATTTATCAGCAGAGTGATTACTTCCCCTGGGCGGGCTTAGTTTTCCCGGTGTCTGTCTGCTTCACTTCCTGCCTTTTGTCTGCATTCTTCATTTCTTTGTCAGGCATGTTATCTTTTGCTTCATTGGACCTATGGTGTGTGTGTGTGTGTGTGTGTGTGTGTGTGTGTGTGTGTATACGTGTGTGTGTGTATACGTGTGTGTGTACTTTCTTCAGTGGTCTCCTGAACAGGCAAAGTGAGCACTCCTCATCTGTTCATTACTTTGTATGACGCTGAGATTGTGGAGGGCAGGGTTCTTGTTTAATGTAAGGGCAACCTGCAGTTTTATATTACAAAGCAAAGGAAATAAACTATAGGCCTGAGGCTCAGTTTAGGTCCCTCCCAGAAAACCCAGACACTCTCAGCCCTATAAGATCTTTTCTAGGGAGACACACAGTGTCAGCATCCACCACACTTCATACCNGGGCAGGTAGGTATGTNAGTACTTGTCACAGATCCAGGACATCTAGATTCACAAGTCTGAGCTGAGACCAGGATAGTCCAAGTGTGTTGCCTGGGGAGTCACCAAAAGCCCAGAATCCTGAGTCCTACCCATCCACTGCACACAGCTTTGAGACCCACCCAGGAGATTATCCCTGCAAGAACAATGCTGGCAGTGAACTAGCTTTCCTGTAGGATGCTCTGAAGTAGGGAGCCCTGAGGGCCTGTTCACATTTCAGTTCCATTTATTAAGATTTGGTTTGGGTTTGTATTCACTATATCAGGAAAATAGGGATTGTGGCAAAAAGAGGAATTTAAAAAATAAAAGTGACCTCAACTGTCCCATCTTCTAATAACTCTTCCAAACGCCCTCTCCCAGTTTCCCTCACAAATATGGATGCTGAGTTTTAAATCTTTGTTGTTTGGCTTTGTTTCTTTTGATGGATTCCCTCTTCTCTTGGTTTCTCTTCCAAGAGAAGATGTGGGTTTTCCTACCATGTAGTTCCCATCATTGTGAAGAAGTGAACCTGCAGGTAAAGGTTTCATAGTCTATACGGCTGCCCCCACCTGTACACCGACCCTTCTATTCTCTTGACACATACTCTGGCCACAAGTCACTCCGTCACTGATGGTCCTTTTACAAAAGACCCCTCCCCAGCTCCTGAGCCCCCACATGACTGTCCTGTCCGAGTGCTCTGTGCAGTCCCTTCCACGTGGAGAGACCCTGTCTGAGGGGTAGTGAATGGAGCTGAATGGAGCAGGGCAGAGGATGCTTGGGACCCAGTCCACCTTGCCATTTCCTCCCAGCTTCTCTACTCAGAGGCTGTGTGAGCTGCCAGGCCTTGTGCCTTTTGCCTGTTTTGTAGACAGCCCTCATCATGCCTCTNGAGGTTCCAGAACCTTCCCTTCCTCTATGTGAGCAGCAGACATTCCCAGTGAACACATCTTTGAGAATTTCCAGGCAAAACACCTGTCTACACACCCTTCTTCCCACATGTATATGGCAAGGGTGTGGTAATCCAACTTGTCTAAGTGTGTGACACCTGACGTGGATGAGACAAATCTTACTCCTAGCCCAGGGACAAGTCTGTGAGACTCCATCTAGTTCCCACACAGGTGTGACTCCTCCTGGTTCCCACACAGGTTCAGAACAGAAGCATTTTTTAAAAGGATGTTTGCATATGCATGGTGCAATGTCCTGGGGATGGGTCCCAGGTCTCAATACAACATTCACTAATGTTTCATCTTCACCTTAAACACAGCTGCAGTCATAATTTTTTTAAGATTTATGCATATAGTGTTCTATTTGCATGTATGCCTGTATGGCAGAAGAAGGCATCAGATCTTGTTATAGATGGTTGTGAGCTTCCGTGTGGTTGCTGGGAATTGAACTCAGGACCTCTGGAAGAGCAGCCAGTGTTCTTAGCCTCTGAGCCATCTCTCTAGCCCTATAATTTTTTTTAACACCCTGCATTTGACTCCAGCCCATCACATGGGGTCAGGTATAGCCTTCTGCAGGTGCTTAAACCCCTTGACGATTTTGGGTTTCTGGATTAGAGGTAGTTCAGCTGTACTGTGGATTGTATGGAATTACTAGCTACATTAAGGCCAGTGTTGAAATGGCCATTGAAATGGCCACACACGTGGGCTCTCTGCTTCCGAAGTGTGAAACTTCCCAGGAGTCCGGAGTGACCTGTGCATGAGAAATGTCTCCTGACTTATTGACAATGATGTGTAACAGGGACCAAAATGAAAGCAGTACAGTAAGAATGACTTCGGATGAGATCGGCTTATTGTTAGTTTTTGATTGAAAGCTCTGCTACTCCTTAGCTGATTAAAATTCTCTAGTGTGCTTTAATTAAAAACTGCAAACTCCTAACTCAAAGTAGGCTAATTGAAAGTAGCTTTTAATATTCCTTCATACTTTATTTGGACAGTTTATAAATGAATTCGTATCTAATTAAGGAAACAAAAAAGTTTGTCATTCAAGTGACTTTATTGTGTGCATTTGTTTGAACTCATAGATGATGGGACTTAAAAAAACACAGGGGAGCTGTGTCCTCTGGTCCTCAGCTCTTGGATGGGCACAGATTTCTGCAATTCACATTTCCAGTGGTTTTTACTTTGGTTGGAGTAGTGACCGTGAGCCATTTGCACCTGTGTTCCTGTGTTCTGATCTGTTCCCGGGCCTGTGGGCACACTCATGGTTGTACATCTCCTCACACAGCACAGCTCAACTTTACCAACTGTGGGGCTTTTCTCAACTTTTTCTTCAAGACTTGCTCATCACTTCCTCCTACCTCATCTACCCACGGGCACATCAAAAATCCCAAAATAGCATAAAGTCATTTATCTCTATAACAAAAAAACCACAAGAAATTCTGATATTAGAGACTCTGATAATGGGGACAAAGTTTGAGCCTTCGCAATCCATGGATGATGCATGTTCTCATTTAACCAAAGGGTCCTCTCCATAGCAGATGTAGATGCGTGCATGCTCTAGGTTACCTGAAGGGCCCTTTCCATATTAGATACAGAAGTATGCTGTCAGTGAACTGAAGGACCCTCTCCACATCTGCATTATTCCTTGGGGCACTCTGAATGTTCACAGCATGGCAATTCCGTTGCAGGATGTGAAATGTAACATCTGTAACTCTGAAATTTTAGATCAGTCTGAGTTTTATCCATAGCACCACATTTTGGTTAGAAATATTTTAAATCTTGTTTTGAAATTAGATAACTTAGAAATTGGGGCATATTAATATCATCTTGCCCTTTCTCAACAGACATAAAAACAGGCCTGGGTGCTTATGTGCATATTCCGTTCTGCGCTCTGGGTGTCCTGTCTCTGCACTGTTACTGAAGCCTCAGCACACTGCCATGTAGGAGTGATGGCTGCTTTTCCATTGAAACGCTCTTGTAAGAGGTGCTAATGTAGCCAGAACTTTCTCTGTCCCGCCTGGTCCCATGGTCCCACAGCTGCCTATAAAATAATCATTTAGAGGCTTAATATTAATCGCAAGTTTTATGGCCTATTGGCTAAGCTTCTTGCTAGCTAACTCTTATAATTTCACCCATTTCTATTAGTCTGTAAGTTGCCACATAGCTTTGGCGTTGCCACGTAGCTGGCATCTTGCTGCTCCTTGGGCAGTGGCTCCCGTCTCTCTCACTCTGCCCTTCTTCTCCCTGTATCTCTACTTGGATTTCCTGCCTGGCTGTAAGCTTTCTTGCCATAGGCCAAAACAGCTTTATTTACTCACCATTGGGAACAGCATATGCTCATATATTTATATATATATATATTTATGTATATATATTCATATATACAGAAAGATATCCCACAGCAGTGCTAGGAAGCCTGGCCAGTGAGCAGCTTTGAGCAGCAGCAGGGCAGCTGGTTCTCATTGGCATGCCACAACCATTCCTTTTCTGCAGACTGGAGGTAATGAGTCCACATTCCTCTCTTACATTATGACTGTTTCAGATTCTTGTGATGGATGGCCAATGTCCTTCATCTTGCTGATGGAGCGTCTCAGCTAGCTGTAGTCTAGTTGGTCAGAGTTTCAGATTATGTGTGGAGCACGAAGGAATGAAATCGCTTTCAAAGTTGAGATAGGGAGGTGGGTTGGTCAATGGCCTCAGCATCCTGGGCTGGACTTGGTGGTAGGTGTGAAGGTTTTTCAGATTCGGTTCCCTCCCTTCTTGGTTCAGGGTTTTACCCTGGCAGATGCAGAGAAAGTGGGAAAGTCCAGGGATGTGATCTGCATTCTCACACCTTCAGGCATGCACAGGCCTCTGGGAACGAACAGGAGGAGCCATCCGGTCTGTAAGTCGGAGCTTCCTGTGAGACAGAGGGCTGGCCCAGTCTGCTTGGTCTGTGAACCTGACACATGCGCAGATGATGGGCAGTGCTCCTGCAGTGGTGTCTGTGGTGTTCCCAGGCAGCACGTGGACAGTTAGTCCTAGGCAGGTCATTTTTATTCATTTAATCACTGCATGCATGATGATTTCTGAACAGTGTGATTGAGAAAAAGCTGTGTAGACACCAAAGAGCCAAGCTTGGAGGCACAAACCTGTAATCACAGCCGTTTAGAGGGTCAAGGTAGGACAACTGCAAGTTCAAGGCTGGCCTGGGGAACTTAGTGACTCTTTGTCTTAAAAGTAAAAATTTAAAAAGGGCTATTGATATGGCTCAGTGACACAGTGATTGCCTGGCATGTATTAGGTCCTAGGTTCAATCCCCCAGTGTTGCAAGGGAAGGAGAAGTCATTATTGAAATACTATACATTCAAAAACATTGGGCTATTTTACATTGCTGTCTTCAATATGTAGCTAATATGTTATCTATTTAATATGCATATCAACCAGTAGAGCATCATTCTTTCTATTTTCTGTATAAAGCCCTGTAGAGAGCATCAATACATGCTTAGGTGATGGTAGAGTCAGCAGATAGAACCTGGAGATTCTGATCCCGCTGAAAAGGACAGACAAGAACATGATGGAGGTCAGCTACACACCATCTTCTCTGTCTCTAAGTGGCTTTTAGAGACAGTTCGAGTCACCATTTGAGGTGTTGCTTCCTCTATACTACATATGGCATGTGATAGAAGATCCCAGTCTAGAAGGATCCAGAAGACATACTTAGTGTATCTCCATGCCTCAGGTCAGGGCTTTTCTGCAGTGACCTGTGCCAGCTGCTCCCCTGTGGAGGGAGGCCTTAGCAATAATACCGGAAACAGGAGGAACCCACAATATGTCCTTTAGTTTATCTCTTAACTCCTAATAACAGAGAAGATTATTTTCTGAAATCTTAAGGGTTTTAACCATAGTGTTTTAGATAAGGTATTTATATGAAATGTAGTGATTTCTGCCAGGAAGAAATAATTATCCCCTTTCAAAAAAATGTGTATTCCGAGTGTTTTTTATTAGCTTAGTGAAAAATCTGTTATTTGAATAATTATTCCGTATACTTAAAATGGCTAACTCTGAGTGTTTCCTATATGCCTGTGTTTAGAACTGTTTATTTAAAAGTTTCCCCTTAGGTTACTGATCTGCACATTTTCTGTGGTAGGAGTGAAAGGCTGAAGCATGAGAAGATGGTTGTGTTCACAGAACAGAAATGTTTGCACGTAATGAGGAACAGTCAACATTACTGAGGGTAGCCACACATCTGCTAGGCTTTGGGGTGGTTTCCTGGAGGTATCCTGATGTAAGAGCCAAGGGGATGCGCGTTAGAGGCTGGCGTATACACAGTGGCCATCTGTATCCCAGAGAGGGGAGCCAGAGAACCCTGGAGATGTTCAGTCTAAGAAGATGGAAGCTAGGGGGCATGGGAAACGAATGACATAGCTCATGGCCTGGCAGCTCTGTAGAGGTTGCTCTGTGTGTGTGTGTGTGTGTGTGTGCGCGCGTGTGCGCATGTGCGTGTGCATGCTGCCAGGCTGAGGAAGCTCAAGGGCAGAGCCTGGGGGTGCTCTGGCTTCCTGCTCTTTCCCCTTCATTCTGCCCATGCCCCCACTGTACTAGTTGGTGCCATCCACATGTAGGTCAGATGTCCATCTCTCATCCACAGTCTCACATGTCTCTCCTCTCTGGAAGCAACTGTACAACATGCCCAGAGAGGCGTGCCTTCCCCATCCAGGCTTTACTCCATTCATCACAAGACATTAGCCATCACAGTGACTCCTGTGAGTGGGAACTAATAGCTGCTTTCGGTGAGAAGTATCTGTTCGACAGAGTCAGCCCCCGCCTCTCTAACTTCCTGCCTCGGCTGGTCTCTTGGTAACTTGGTCCTTGTCTTTCTCATCTCACCCTCTAAATGAGCAAAGGCAACAAGGTCCAGCCAGGCCTCACGTTCTTTTACCTCCTTAGTCAATCTCATGGTATTCATCGATTATCTCTTGAATATATCTACTGGCGTTAGCTTTTCCTAAATTCAGGATCATACATCAATATATATGTGTATTTAAAACTAATCCTAAGCTTTTGTCTTCACTGGTTTCTTCATGCCTCTGAAGATGATGTCTCTGTCCTGAAGGTGCTCGGACCCAAGGCTCCAAGGTCAGCCCAGGTTCTTTTCTTAGCCTTAGATGTCTCCTTGGCTCCAGCCTCATCTGGTTTTGCTACCTGCATTGCTTTAGGCCTGCAGCTTGTAGCTGGCCAACATGCCCTGTTCATGGGCAGTCTGTTTTCCATACAGTTGCCAGAGGCAGCCTGGAGTGGGTTCAAGAAGTGTCATGGTAGTCAGGGTGGGTCTTGGCATCCTCCAGCTACCCAGAGGTCTGCTTCCTCTGGTACCTGACCTCTCTCCCGGGGTTATGTGTGGTGTTACTGATGCTCTTTGACCATACCACACCCATTCTTCCTTGCAGCCTTGGTGTTGCCTAAAGCCCCATGTAGGACAGACTGAGACAGCTCTTCTCAGGTCCAGATCCTGAGGCTCATCCTCTCCGTGCACTCAGGGCTCTGCTGAGGATCCACTCCCAGACTGGCCGAAAGCAGGGTACAATCCAGAATGGAGGACAGAAGACTCTGTGCCAGTGGTTCCTATTCTGTGGGTCATGACCCCTTTGACAAACCTCTAACTCAAAAGATATTTACATTATGATTTATAGCAGTAGCAAAATTACAATTATGAAGTAGCAATGGGAATAATTTTATAGGTGGGGGTCAGCCCAGCATGAGGAACTGTATTGAAGGGTCTCAGCATTAGGAGAACCTAATAGCTGAGAGCCACTGTTTGGGTTTTTCTGTGGTACCTAGAAGCAGGTAGAGTAACACCCTCCTTCCTACAGCTTCTGCCTGTGCCACCTTATATCACACCTGTGGACTTAGTTATTTGGATATTTTTCTCTTCATCTCGTTTTTAACTGTTGTGTCCAGTGCTTTAGCACTTTCTGAACTGAGTGTGGACCCTCAGGTGCTTTGTGGCAGTGGTAAATTCAAGGCTGATGAGAAATCGCTTAGTTCTGATGTATGGTACTTACAGGAAGTGTCTCCTTGCTCATAGCTGCCTTTCATCCCCACAGTCTGTACTCAGACTGCACTCAGCAAGGGAGGAGAGAGGATCAATCAGTCAATCAATCAATCAGTCGATGGAGAGAAAGGATAAAATCAACCAATTAACCAATCAATCAATCAGACAGACAGAAAACCCACTTCATGTGGCATCCTTAAGCATAAGGATGTAGATACTGGTCCTTGGTTTAAAGTAGTCTGGCAGGCTGGAGAGGTAGCTCAGTAGTTAAGAGCATTGGCTGCTCTTCCAGAGGACTTCAATTCTCAGAACCAACATGGCAGCTCACAACTGCCTGTAACTCTAGTTCCAGGGCAATCTGACTCCCTCTTTTGGCCTCCAGGGGCACTAGGCAAGCAAGTGGTGCACAGACATACGGGTAAATAAATAAATTTTAAAAATATATAAAATAAGCTGTGGCCCAGAAAGCATCAAGTTGTTTTTTTTTTCCTAAAATTTTTTTGTTGTTATTTTTTTAGAGGCTATGAATTCACAGACAAATGGTACAACTGACAGACGGGAGTACAGGGAGCAGGGAAGACCTGGAATGTATTGTTGGGTTATCTGAAGCATAGTCTTAATTTAGGAAGTCTAGTTTACGGTAGGTTGAGACCTTGAAAGTTACTGCAGGAATAACTGAGTGTCCGTCATTTATGTTAAAAGGCTGATAAGGGTGTGTGTGATAGTTGATCTGGATGGTCACCTTGGTTGGACTGAGACGCACAGAGAGACTTGTAAAGCATACCTCTGCTTAAGCCTGTGAAGCCATGTCCAGAGAGGATGGCACAGGCAACCCCTACCATTGGCTGGGGGCCCCTAACTAGTATAGCCATGAGTTTTGGCTTCCCCTACGCCCCCGATGGACCAAAGTCACCAAAACCTGGCAAAATAAACACTTCCTTCCTGTCTTGAGCTGTTTCTGTCAGTTAGTCATCACAGTGAAGGAAGTGTAGCTTGGCCCCCATCAAAGGCGTCGTCTGTGCTAACCTTTTCACTTAGGGTAGGTTTACTAAAACCTGCTCAGACAATCAGCTGACGGGAAACTTTGTTACACTCACACCAGAAAGAAGAAATTACTAAATGACACACAGTCCTACCGGACCAAGTGATTGTCTTACACACAAATTTTCTNCAGTGTATCAAATACACATTTAAACAGCACACATGATAAGTAGGATGCATATTTTAGAAGGATTTGCTTTTTTTCCCCTTAGAGTCACTGCATCCTTCTCTGTGGTCCTTCTTGTACTGTTAGCAGTGGAGGTTTCCACAGTAATTAGCATATCTGATTTGGGAACCGGAGACCTTACTTCCTGTCTGGTAGTTTCACTCTTGACCCTATTCTAGTTACCCAAAAAATGTTTTCAGAAATGTGGACCCTTTAAGTAAACCTGGTTGGGTCTGCCCTGCTCTGAAGAGCGGTTTGGCCTTTGGTGACCTTTCTCGCTGCTCAGTGGCAGTCCTTAGTCACGTCTGCATCCTTGGGGTTGACCAACTGGGACTTTCCATCTTAGCCATGTGAGCCTCCTGTCCTGGGAAAACCCTCAGTCCCAGGCTGGCCTGGACTACTGGCTTCCTGGCACCAGTTCTTCCATCCAGAGTACCGCAAGGTCCCCATGGCAGTGATGTCCGACAGGTGATCAGAGGCAGGGCATATTCTATGTTGCGTATGTGGACTTTGAGGCTGAGGCACTGTGGAAGATGTTGTCCTTTGTGAAGTGGTTGTTCTTCCAAGTTTTCCTCCCAGGGTCTGAGGCCTTTGTAAGTCCCTTGTCTATGGCTGCACTCATCACTGGCCAGGGCTTTGTCTGAGGCTGCCACTCCTGCCTGTCAGAGGCAACTGGGCCTGAGAGTGCCACGTACCTGAGCAAATCTAAGTGTTTTCTGATGTTGTGAGAGTGTCTCTAGCAGTAAGATGCATTTTCTTCTTTAAAAATGTTTATTATGTATATGAATGTGTGTCTGAGTGTATGTATGTGTATCATGTGTGTGCCTGGTGTCTTTGGAGGCCAGAAGAAGGCATCAGATCCCCGGAACTGGAGTTACAGTCAGTTGTGAGCCATCACGTGGGTTCTGGGAACCCATCTGGGGTCCTCTGTGAGAGCAGCCAGTGCTCTTCACTGCCAAGCCATCTCTCTACCACCAAGATATATTTTCTTGAAATTGTGCCAAGGCCTCTGTTCTAGGCATCTGATGCAGAAATAGTGTTGATGTGTTCTGCATTTACCCAAGAGAAGAACTGAAAACAGTTAAACAGCATTAACTGGATTAATTGGAGGTAGAGGAGAGATTGTATTTGAAAGTGAAAACTACTCTTGCAGAGAACCTGAGTTCAGCTCCCGCACCCATGTCAGGCATTGCACAACTGTCTGTAAATTAAAGTTGGGAATCTGACACTTCTGGCTTCTATGGGTACCAATGCTTATGTGTACATCCCTACACACAGACTAACACACAAACACATAATTAAAAAAAATAAAGTGTACAATGCAGTGGTTTATTTTATTTTTTTAATAAAACACATTGAAGAAAAATATATGGCCCCAAATTTTTGTGTAGAATTTTAAATGTTTTATGAAATCCCTTGTGGTGTGCAAACACATGCATGTCTTTATCGTTGTGCATTAAACTATTTTCCTTTTATTTTTGGTTGGAAAATCTAAGTAGTGCATTTTAAGTTTCTGGACTCAAGAGAAGGTGATTATTAACAAAATAATTCATTTGTGTCAGGGGGACTCTAGTCTTTGAAATACAGTGTCTGGTGAGAAGTTTCCTAGTAGGCAATAATTTGGGGGTACTAACCAAGTGCACACAGCAACACTGCCTCCTCCATTCCATTGCCAGTGTCTAAGTTGTCACCAAGAGACCCTAAGAATGGTTCATAGAAGGTCTCCTGTTGTTTGTTTTTGCTCTTTTGAGGGGCCTGCCACCCAGCTCCCAAATAAAGCACACACGGGGAGTTTTATTCTTACTTATGAACGCCCGGCCTTAGCTTGGCTTGTTTCTTGCCAGCTTTTCTTAACTTTAAATTATCCCATCTACCTTTTGCCTCTGGGCTTTTACCTTTCTCTATTTCTGTATCCCTTTCATAATTTCTTCCTCCGTAGCTTGCTGCGTAGCTGGGTAGCTGGGCCCTGATGTCCTCCTCTCCTTCTCTTGTTGTTTCTTCTTCCTCTCCTGGATTTCTCGTCTGTTGATTCTCTCTGCCTGCCAACCCCACCTATTCTCTCTCCTGCCTCACTATTGGTCAGTTCAGCTTTTTATTAGACCATGAGGTGTTTTAGACAGGCAAAGTAATACAGCTTCGCAGAGTTAAACAAATGCAACATCAACGAAAGTAACACCCCTTAAAATAGTATTCTACAACAGTCTTCCACCGTTTAGGCTGTGTGCACAAGGGAAATACTTTTCAAGTGGAATGACAGCTACTCAGGAGACAGTCATGTTTACAGAGAGCATTTTCCTATTGCCTGCCAAGGATCAACTCCTTTCTGAACACCCCCACCCAACACACACACACACTGGCCACAGAAGGGACTCCTAGAATCCTACACTGCTGCCTGCTAAGTGTAGTCGGGAAAGTTCACCTCTTTCATGCCACAGGGAATACTTATTTCCAAACTGATTTTTAAACTGGCTCCTAATAGCCCTCTGGGTAAGGACAGGAGACTTCCATGAGTCCTGTGTCATGTGGACAGAGACAAAGGAGACTAAGGCACATCTGACCCGGAATGCCTTCTGTGCATTCCTGTAGGAAAATGCAGGAAGGAGGAAATTGGGTTGAAACAATTTACTTGAAATTCATTATTTCCAAACTGCCAATCAGGCATAAAACTGAAGGAATTAAAATTCAAATTTGTGGGTAAAAG
>LZPO01097195.1:35836-75321 GCA_001675575.1 Neotoma lepida | reverse complement strand
GCAAACCCAACAAGAACTTGAGGTTAGATCATAGGAACCAGAAAATGAAAGAGGCTTCCAGCAGGGACTGGGTGAGCTGAAAGGGGCACCGAGGACGCTGTGAAGGTGTGACTAAGCTAAGAAGTCCCCAGTGAAGTTCACGTTAGTCCAGCCTCACCAAGTCTGTCTAATGGTATACAGGGAGTATTACTCTGCTTAAAAGAGTTTAAAATAAAACTTGGAGTGTTTTTGGTATTTATCATCTGTTTAAAAAAACTTGCAAATACTCTATCATTTAAAATAACAAGGTGATTTTTGTCTTGTGCTTTCATCACAAGCCAACAGCTTTGCCTTTTGCTTCTGTTTGTCACATGTGCGGAAACTCTAGACTTGTTTTGGGCACAGTATCGTCAGGAACATCTGGCGCANCTTACCCAGACTGTCTGACAGAAGTGAGTTTCTAGAAAGCCGATAGATTTGCAGTAGGTTTCAAGTCACTGTCACAGGCAGTCAACTTATCAAATTTAACTTCTTCATCTGAAAATAATGAATGGAATGATTATTGCCTTATATATGGACTTCGGTAAATTTCATCCAATAGCTTTAATCCCTGGCTGAGATTTTTATTTTATTATATTCTTTGCAATGAACAATTCCCAAGTTCAGAATTCCTTCTTTATGTTTGATTGGGAGAGTCAGTAAGCCTGCCTAGGGAGTTTTAAATATTTTCTTCATTTTGAGTCATTTAAGCAGTGATTCAGATATTTACTGCCTGCCTACTATGCGCCAGAATACTGCTAGATGCTACCAAGACAGCCATAGAGCCGTGGACAGAATTAAAAGAGCTCTCCCGTCCAGAGGGGACACAGGAAGGACAAGAGGTTGAACACATCAGGCTCACCAGGTCTGTAGGAGCTGGTGGGGGAGGGGTGGTTGCAGGAGCGAGGACATTCCAGAGAATAAAGAAGCAGTGTGAGGCAGAAGTCACAGACAGGCCAAACAAGGTTAGCTCAGACCTGAGAACAGTGGAGACAGAGAACAGAGAGCAGAGTAGGGTAACAGTCTACCAGGAGCGAGGAACTAATGAAAGAAGAGGATCGGTGGAAACTGAGCTGTCTGGCCGTGTGAAAGTACAATCCGAGTCCCACGCCCAGGCCAGCATCCTCTAATTCCAGGCCAGGGCCAGTGAATGAAGACACAGAGCCAGGGAGAGTGGCTTGCAGAGCAAGGTGTTCAGTGTGGTTTCACCCAAGTATTTGAAGGACTTTTTGCCTGAAATCACAAGTGACAGTAGCAGTCAGTGTCAGTGTCAAAGTCACAGAGGGAAGTGAGAGCTATTGCATAGCCTTTAAAAAAAGATTTATTTACTTCTGAGTCAGAAGAGGACGTTGGATCCCCTGAAACTAGAATTTTAGACAATCGTGAGCTATATGAGTGCTGGGACCCTAACCTGGGTCCTCTGTGAGAGCAGTGTTTAACTGCTGAGCCATCTCTCCAGCCGGTGGAGTGTGGTTAATTAAAATGTTACTCTGTAACTTTTATGTTGCTGCTTGAAAGATGAACTCAGTTAAGTACTACAGCTTCATGCAAGCTTCAAATAACGTTATAATTTCTCTTTCACAACTTCATGGCTTCCTCCCTGTCTCCAAAGAGGCATTAATTTCAAGATTATGTTGATTTACTCATTTGTATGTGTGAATGTCCATTCATACACATGTACATTTTACACACCATGGCATAAATGTGGGTTGGAGGGCAACTTTCTGGAGTTGGCTCTCTCCTACTAGCACACAGGTCCCCAGCATTGGAATCAAGTTGTCAGGCTTAGTGGGGGGGCTTTTAGCCACAGAACTACCTTGCTGGCTCCAGACAGGCATTTTAAAACACTGCTCAGGTCAGCATTTGTCCCAATGAATCCTGGATTACTAAATATTGGATGGTTACTTTAAAACATTTCCCAAACATGCAAAAAGTCTACAGTGTTACTCTTCAAAAACGCTTCAGTGAAGAACCTGAGGTTCTGGTTCATCATGTGGTATTAGGTAGAAACAGTTAAGAGGTTTGTTGTTCAGTTTAAAGTATGCTGGTGCAGCCTTGCAGAATTCCAAAGTAGTTCTACTTAAAAACAAGTCTGTGCTGGCTGATAGAGTGATGCACCCCATTAATCTGAGCACTTGGGAGGCCAAGGCAGGAGGATCTCTGTGAGTTCCTATCCAGCCTGGTCTACATAGTGAGTTCCATGACAGCTAGAGCTACATATAGTGATATATATATATATACATATATATATATGTATATATATATATATTTAGAAAAAAAACAACCAACCAACCAAGCACCACCAAAAAAAAAAAAAAAACTGTGCAAAGATTAATGGGAAAAATAAAATTTAAAAAATAAAAATTATTCTAAACAAAGAGAAATTACTATTTTCTCTTGCAATTTTTAAATATTTTTATTTGTTAATTTGGGCTGGGTTTTCACCATTGTGCATGGGCTCTGGTTACGACTGCAATAGTAACCAAGGACTTGACCACTCATTTTCATGTTATCTATGTATTAACAAGTACAAATTTATATCATATTAGTTAAAATGGCAAGACTTCAGGTTTTTCATGTGCTGAATGCCTGGATATTTTGATAGTTATTCAGAAAAAAATAGAGCACGGTCACTCATGTGGGAGGAGGTGTTTTGCGGGCTATTTTAATTATTTTTTTCATGTGGTATTCTCAGTGTTTATTCATAATGACAGGATGAGAAGCTCATGCTTATCCCTCACACCATTTTCTAGCATGGAACTGTCAATTGTCTGTTACTGGGAGTAGAGTTCATGACGTCTTCTTTCCCTGGGCTGGGAGGGGAGACAGAGGAGGTCCTCTAGCCAGGGTCAAAGGATAGATAGCAAAGGCTTCCCTGTCAGAAAGCTACATTCCTTTCCTCTCTAGAAACACAATCCCATTGGGTCTGTTTTATGGTGGATAATTTAACATGCGAGTCTTCCGGGGATGTTTGTTGCTAATGGTTATTGTTCAGTATACCATAACTATTTAAGTTCTACGTGGATCTGAGGTGTCTCACATGTATATGTTTGTATTCCAGGGCTCGGGAGAAGCAGAGGTAAAGATATCCTTCCCCCTAACCCCAGTAGGAAAAGATAGTAACCAAAAAAGATAGTTCCCTTGCAGTGATTACCAATGATGATGTAATTTTCAAATGGGACTTGGTAAGTTACTTCATAGACTGAAGAAGAATGCTGATTTTAAGCCATTGACCAAACAGCCTGAGTACTATGACCTCCACCATGAGAAAAATCCAGCCTATTAAATCCAAACACCGGGGTAGCCGTTCCTTTAGAGGACCGTGTTAGTATTTCTGGAGAATTTCCTTAGTGTTGCTCTCAAGGAAATGCCATATGGAATGTCTGCACCCACGGTGCCGGTGGTTAGAGAGGAAGCAAAGTGGAACTAGAGGGAAGTCTATGGGCAGGAGCAATTCCTGCTTACCCTGCCCAGCTGGTTTTCTCACGTCCCTTCTGGTGACAGACCTGGCTTTCCTGCCACTTAGAAGGTATGTGACTTGGGCCTGGCCAAATTGCAGTATCTGCTAGCCAGACTCAAGGGTAAGGTCACAGTGGGGCTCAGCAGAGCTTTCTTCAGCTCTCTTTCCNGTGGCTGTGAAACAGGGTGGGTCTGTCTGTAGTCATCCAAGAGTCATCAGTCGGGACAAGCTGGGATATCGTGTGGTAAGAAGCACTGATCTTCCTCTTGGGATGGCTTATTAGCAATGCGCATTTCCCTTTTACATACAGTTTGCCGTGGGTCCCGGTTGGTTACGTCATTATGAGTCATGTCTTTATCTTATAGTTGAAAGGGTAAGCTGGTATTTCATTCTTGNNGAAGAACAGTGCTTTAGGAGAGGGAGACAAGCAGAGCCCAGGGGTAGAAATAACAGTAGAAGGAACTCTGACATTAATTAAGGACCACACACACACACACACACACACACACACACACACACGGATCTAGACCATATATATAAAATTCTAGTGGCAGTTCAACTTATTTACAGCTAAGGTGAGGTAGTAGGTAGGGAATCTGGGCCTCTTGCCAAAAGTGACACAGGAGTTTACTACTGGGAACTCGGACCTTCCTGATCTCTCTCACACAAGCAAAGCCACTTTCTGGTAAAGCCCAGGAAGGAAATGTGGGCACATCAGGGTGGTAGCATGGTGGGCGCACTTNGTGTAGTGTACAGGAGCTGGATTCATATATCTCCGAGGCATTCCTCATGCTAGCAAACACCATACTAATTCAAAGGGCTAGTCACAGAAACTCTGAGCCTTTCAAAAGGGAAGTGGGGTGCTGTCATCTCCTAATTCCATGGGTGATGTGGGGCACACCATCCTCTCAGGTGCTGCCTCAGCTCAGCTGAAGACAGAGACTCTGGGGTGATAGGCTGTCAAGCGATGGGTTTTCCTGGTGCCTGTCTGTTGGTCTGGGGTCTTGGTTTTAGCAGATTAATGTGTGATCAGATGGATCGAACTTCCTGCTATTAAAAAAATGCATGCTGCCCTCCATCCCTATGAATGAGTCTATAAATTAACCCGATGAAAAACAGTCCAGATAAATTGCGAGTTTACTCAAGGAATTGGGCATGATGTAAACAGCCTCCTACTTCCAGCAAGGAGGGCCAGCTGCCCTGGTGGGGGTGGGGTGTGCTGGGAGCTTCCTTAGGTTCTTCTGTAGATTGGTTTCCAAAAGTAAAGTAACGTCTTTCNCCTTCTAAGGGGGAAGAAAAAGAAAAACAAAAGAAAAACAAACCAAAAATAAAAACATTTAATTTTCAAAAGTAATAAAAAAAAATAAAACGTGTAATTTTGACAAGTTGACAGCATAAACACATTCCTATTGGAATGTGAAGAGCCCTGAACAGTCTTACTCTTACTCTGTTATCCTCTGGATTTCCATTCCTCACGTGACTGTAAGNGTGGACTCACAGGCTGGGCAGCCAGCTCACTGTGTGTGGGCCCCAGATTGCTTGTTCCCCCAACACCACAAGTGCTTCCCATACTGGCCTGATGGCTCTACCAGCCGACCTTGGTGCAGACTCTCTGTTGCTTGCCATACCCCATTTACTTGCATGCTCTAAGCAGTGTTCCTCAGTTCTCATTGTAGATGTCAGTGATGAGATTTTTCTTCTAGCATCTTGGGTTTGAGGTNAGGTCACATTTCCCTAGCCCTTTCGTGCCTATGATCATGTGACTTGCTGTGACCAGGAANAGGTGGAAGGGAGTGATGTGCATCCCCTAATTGGGGCAGAACTTACCNTGTGCTCATCTATGCCCTGCTATGGTAGTCAGTGCTGTCCTACCTGATTATCTTAGTGGGACAGAATAGGGGTACAGGATGCCAGAGCCTGTGCAGGGAGTCAGCAAATCTGATGGTTTAAGTTAAGGTGACTCTGAGTTTTATTGGGCCAATGAACACTCATCCTTGCATGCCTGTGGTGAGGCTCAGAGCTTTTTGAGAATTCACCCATGCANGCTCTGGNCAAAGTGTTTATTTATGCCACCTTGGTCATTAACAATGTTAATCATTCATTCGAGGTCACACGTGTGTGACTTCATGGACTGTGCCTGTGTTCCTGATTCCCTTATCTTGCCCCCCTTGGCCATTATCCAGCAAGCTCTGTGAACACCTGCCCAGTTCTCTACATGGTCTGAGGATAGAAGCAGGAGCTGGAAGTGGCTCCTGNNGAATAAGGATCCAGGGAGAGAAACTGAGTTCAATATCATGCTAATAAAGGGAATATAACAAAGAGAGCCCTGGGAAGATCCACTTAGAACCTGTTTCTTTCATCTGTAGTCTTAGATAGNTGCCTCTTCCCCCACCTTCTGAACTAGTCTTCATGTCTCATTCCTAAAATGGGAGCAAGTTCAGAAGTTTCAAGTGGTCAGGTATGGATGGCCACCATCCCAAGGTAGCATGAGTGATGGGAAAAGTGTTTGAAGCCTCGGGCCTGCACAGTCTATAATAAACGGTTGCTGTTCCGGGAGACCTGCTCTGAGGAGACTGCTCACGGGATGGGGAGTGGAACAGCTGTTCAGAGCAGGCAATGATTGGTTGACTAGAGTTCTACTCTGACCGGAGTAGGAAGGGAAGTACCTTCCAGGCTAAGGGAAACAGGAATTGTGAAATGTTCTGGGACCTACAAGAGGCTTATCGTTAGGAGAACACACAGAGCAGGAGCATGGCAGAAGTCACTCTGGGCAGCTGGGCAGAACTCAGCAGTTGCAGCTGGTTTTGTGCCGTACACAGGTCACACAGAACTTCTCTAACAGTCTATCCCGGCTATGGCTTTAGAAAGTGGGTTCTGGGAGCACAGAGGCAATGCAAGGATAAGGGAGACACAGGGCAGGAAGGGAAGCCAGCTGGAGGGACGGCTGTAGAATGACTCCTGGGAACTAAGCAGAGCAGGGAGGGTGGACGGGAGGAAACAGATAAGTGAAGCCAAGGACACAGAACTGATAGGGAGTGAGGAAAGAGTGACCCGGACAGAACCCAACTTACTGGTTTGTGTCCGGAGAGGTTTGAGGTTATATCTTAAGAGTACACAAAGAGTTTTGCTTTCAACTCTCTGATTTTCTCTGTAGGAATTCTGTGGAGACTCACCTTGCAATGTATTCAGAGATGAAGGAGAAGTTACACCAGGCATAGGTGACCACACCCCTGTCTCACTATATACTTCCAAAGCTCTGTCTGGACAACGATCATTTCAGAGAGAGATGGCTTCTCTTGCCCTCTTCCTCTGTGGTGTGATCACAGGGCCCACATGGGCAGCTTCCCATTTAAGTGCACAGAAAAAGATTGGCTGGAACCATTAGTGAGAGGGAGATCAGGTGTCTCCCGGCCCATTAGGGCACCCCTGTTTCTTTATGTTTACTTTGACCAGAAATGCTACCAGGAGCAACCCTTTGTATGTCTGCCTTTCCACACATCTGACAGTCTGGAAGAAGGATTTTGTGATATGACTGCTGAGACAGTGAGTGGACAGTGCGGTGGCTGTGTTAGCCAACAGGCAGGACCAGAGGGGGAGCTGTTCAGTGACAGGGCTCCACTGGAGGTCAGTGTTGGGAAGATATTATAATGGGAACCGTGCCTAAAGAAAGCTCCAGACCATGACTCAGTGACTGAGATTAGTTTTTGAGGGTCTAGGTCCACATCCTTCCACAGCTTTGCTGCAGGAGTGGGAAGGAGATCATTAAATGTATAGCCACAAATAAATTAATGATTATCGCTGAGATGCATTACAAATGAGAACACGTGTTTCGGAGGCCATGACTTAGATTCTAATAAGGGTAGGAGATTTCTTTGAGAATCCCAAGTAGTAGTGTTTCTTCTCTGCTGTGTGTGTGGACTGAGGCCATGACTTAGATTCTAATAAGGGTAGGAGATTTCTTTGAGAATCCCAAGTAGTAGTGTTTCTTCTCTGCTGTGTGTGTGGACTGAGTATGTTGTGTACTATATGGATGCAAGTGTCCACTGAAGCCAGGAAAGGATGTCAGGTCCCCTGAACTGTACAGATGTTTGTGAGCTGCCCCATGTGGGTGCTAGGAACTGAACCTAGGTCCTCTGGAAGAACAGCAATTGTTCTTAACCACTGAGCCATCTCTCTGTCCCTCTCTGTACATTCTGACTGCTATACTTTGTGTATATCCTTGGAGAGCAGGCTGTGTAGAAATTGGCCTAAGTTAAGCAGAAATATCCATTTGGATGGTAACTGATTTTTTTTTTCCCCTTAGCTTAGGCACAGCCTTGCCTGGGCAGGCCACTATTTGTTCATCCTACTTTTTCTTTTCTTTTTTTTTTTTTTTTTTTTTCATCCTTACTGGATGAACGTTGTCAGATTTCTCAGTATTATAAAGAAAATGCTGCTTCAGAACAGCATATAAAGGCTGAGGTGCAGCTCAGTGGCAGAGTGCTGGCCTAGTGTGCACAAGCCCCTGGGTTTGTTCAATACCAGCACCTCAAAACAAAACAAGGACCACTGTTGCCTATGTCCTCTTTCTCTGCAAGTTGAATCCCATTTCTGTGTCAGGCACCAGTGGGTTGGGGACTGCAGGGAAGTCACACTGCTCTGGGTGCAGAGTTTGGGAAGCCCCAGACCCAGTAGGCAAAGGGCTGCATCTGAACAGTGTGGGAGGAACTCCGAGTGCCTTAGGAAGAACGAAGTGTCTTAGACTCCTGCTCTCTGAAATCTCTCTCGCTGCTCAGATGCATTCACTAGTCATTTCCTGTTTTCCCTAGAATGCCTCCAGCTGCCACGGGGGTGGGGTGGGGTGAGGGTAGAGGTGTCATATCGCTACTAACTATTACTCCAAGTCNTGACCATTTCCTGCTTCACACTACAGGGGTCACGACCTTGCTGACCCTTATGTCCCTGCAGTGAGTGCTAAATCATGACAAATACCAGGAACTGTTGTGGACTGAAACACATACCTGTAGCTACAAGAACTTCATGGGGCCTGCTCTGGAATTCTATCTGTAAGAGAAGCCCTATGGTCAGCTCAAGGCATGTCTGAAAGGGGGGCACCTCATCAGCACTTATCATAATGTATTTTAATGTGATTATTTTGTCCTTTTTAAAGATGAAACTTATTTTGACTTCTTTTATACCCCTTCATANATTCAACCCGAGTTTGCTTCATATTCTGGGATAGACAGCTTCCACAGTCACGCAAAAAAGATGACCTGGACTGAGATGGACATCATGAGGCAGTCCATCTGCCTTGAAGTAAGCCTGACCCTTTTTAAAGACATGATTCAGAAGTCCTGGGCTTTGAACTTCCACCAAACATGTGCTTGTCTTAGGAAAAAGAATGCTAAACTCCCTCTCTTTGCAGATTTCAATGTACGGATCTCTACTCATTAGTAGGCCCGTTTCCAGACCTTGGCCAGGTTTAAGTGTGGGGCCTTGACGCTTAGTTTCCTGGTAGATCTGTTTTCATTCCTGTCTCCCAGAGGTTGAAACTATGCATTTGCAAGGGTGCTCTCACAGCACTTATTTTCCTAGGAGTCTTCCATTAGATTTGAAAATTCCCTCAAGAGGGACCAAAACACTTTAGCCACAGAGGCAAAGCGGCTAATTCTCTAGGCTACCTCCCACAGACTGGAACCTGCATCCTGGAGTGCTCCATTGAGAAAGGGTGTGAGAGTGGGCATGAGTNGGTGGGTCATGAGCATGGGTGGCATCTAGAAGAGGGAACAGGGTAGGCAGTGATACCATGGTGGGTCAGGAGGACTTGGCTACTAACTCTGCTCGAGGCCACCACTGCCCACAGTTGTTGCTTGTTGACTGTCACTTGTTGACTGTCACTGTCGAAGGGTGCTGGAGACCACTGAAGTCATGAAAAGAGCAATAGAGAGCAGCTGGGGAAATGGCTCAGCTGGCAAAATGCCCAGGCACTCGAGCCTGAGGGCCCGAGCTGGGATTCCTAGCACCCATGTAAAAGCTAGGTGTGTCAGGTGCATGCTTGCAATCCTAGCACTGGGGGTGGAGTTAGGGTGGAGACAGGAAGCTCTCCAGAACATATTTTGTAGCCAGTTTGGCCAATTGAACACCCAGGTCAGTTAGAGACCCAGTCTCAAAAAATAAGATGGAGAGAAAGAGAAGGGCATCTGATGTTGACCTCTGACCCCCTCATACATCTCAGCAGACATACAGACATACAGACAGATAGACAGACACACAGAGAGGCACACAAATACAGACACACAGACACAGGTACACACACACAGACAGGCACAGGTATACACACAGACACAGACACACACAGACACAGACACACAGACAGGCAGACACAAAAAGGCAGACACATAAAAACACACACACGTACACACACACACACACACACACACACACACACACAGGCCAGGGGAGGGGGTGGGATCAGAAAGCAAAACAGAAGACAGCCGAATGCTCAGAGCTGAAGAGGAACTTGTCAACTTATATCATGGCCTGTGAGTGTGATTTTTGAAATACTGAGTTTNCCCCCATCACTTGCTGTCATCTTATGTGTGAATATCACAGGCAGGACAAAGTTGGGTTCAATGCTTTTCTTAGATCAGGCCCCTTAGTTGTGGGATTCTTTCTTTGGCCACTCTGAGAGGAGGCAGTATAAGTGTAAACTTACATGAAGATACTCACTGAGTAGTAACTGCACCTAGGCCACGAGAAAGCTGAGGGCACCCCACTGGCCAACGGCTAGCTAGTGTGTGATGTACAAGTGGCATCTTCAGGCCTGGGAAACCGTGNGCATAAATTATCCCCTGAAGTGTGCTAGGAAGAAAGGGCACACAGGTCTTACGGAGCCTGCCAACTTGATCTCTTTTCTCTCGTCCTTCCCCTTTCTCATTCCCCTTTTTACTTTTTTTGTGGGGGTGGTGGTGGTGGCGAGGATGGGAACTGGGTCTTTTTATGTGGCCCAGGGAGATCCTGAACTCTGGATCCTCCAGCCTCAGCTTCCTGAGTTGGCTGCGAAAAGGNAGTCATGCTGCCTGCGCCTGCTGCTCTTGCTTTGCAGATTGCTGAAGTCACGCTCCAGACTTTGTGGACCTCATCTGGCGAATCCTTCTTTCCACATCAGATATTCTGGAGGACTCACTCTTGACTCATCAGGCAAGAGNAGGGCAGATAGCGAAGCAAGATTGCCAGTACCTTTCCTTTGTTTTGTTTTATGAGACAGAGTCTTGTGTAGCCTATGNTGATAATGGGCTCCNTAGGTGTTGGAGGCTGGCCTTGAACTCCTGATCCTGCCTCAGCTTCCCAAGTGCTAGAATTACAGATGTGGAGTCTATACCCAGCGTAAAATACCAACTGCTGGTTACACTGACATAGCTCTGTCTGAGTATCTGAAGGCATTTGAGTAGGCCCTGCAGGGCCTGCTGTGGGGTGATGCAGCAGGCTCCAGGCCAGTGTAGAACATACATCCTCTGAGTGAAAAGCCTGATGAGAAACCTATGAATGCCAGTCTTCTATGGGGACATCAGTGGACAGCAGTGAGGAATGGACGTAGTGCCTTGAAAGATGCTCTCATCTTTCTCATGTGTTCTAGCTCAACCCCCAAGCCTCACCTCACAGAGAAGCCATTCACTACAGCATCACACACAGCCTGTCTTTAGAACTGTACACTGGAGNGCCACCCTTCCCCTACAGAGTGGTTAGCCTCTTGGAAAGGCTGCAGGCCATGTTGGCACTCCCTCCCCAAATCTGTAGTTTTGAAAACCCAATGTGTCCTCCTCTGTGGGCTCCCTGAAGGAGGGAAGGGTGACAGATGACAAGGTGTTGGATTCTCCTTTTGGGGCCTTTGGCTGGGCAGGGATGTGTGGGATGTGGGGAGATGAAGATTCCGGGATCAGCTGTGATGTCAGCAGTGTGGAGGGAATAAGCTAGGACCTGGAGTGAGCAGTTGGAGTCTGTTGGAGGGCGGTTGGTCAACCCTGACCCAAGGTAGTTGAGCAGTGGAAGACCTGCTGGTGGTATGTTGCCTTTCGCTCTGGGAAGAAAGAAAGGAGTCTGAGGATTTGAGCAAAGCCACATTCCTGGAGAAGTCTGTATACTGATGCCAAACCCAAGAGCTCAGCTGCTGCTGAGGCCCAGGGGGCAGCCCATGCCCTCTGAGCTGTTGGCTAGCAAGGCATTCCTGCTCCAGCCTGCAACTCTGGCAGTTAATGGCTAATTGTGGCATGGCACAATTATTTGGTGAGGAGCCTGCTTGTTCACATCAGCATAGAAATGTGTGTGTGTGTTAAGCACATACCAGGCTCTGTCTCAAAACAGAGTCTCTAAGGGGCTGTCTCAGGATACCAGTTGGTAGCTGATGTGAACACCCCACTCTAGGTTTGTGATGGAAGCCATAGTTGCTTTAGGGGTTCCTCATCATTCTCATTGCTCCAAGAGGTCAGGAGGTAACAAAAGCAAAGCCCTAAACTGATTGCACCGAAACTTGTCAGACACGAGCTTGGAAAGAGGCAGGGTTGAGGGAGAAAAGAGAGGCCTGCGGACACACTCTGTATTTTGCGGCAATGAAAGCCCCATCCTTCCTGCCAGGGCTTGAGTTGACCTGAACAAGGACTGCACATAAAGATGTTTGCCTTTTAAGGTGAGGACTTGTACTTTCGACAGCTTCCTTTTATTTGCTTGCTCTGGTTTTCTGTTGTTTTCAGCAGAGCAGCTATTATTTACTTGTGAGAAACACTGGCAGTCACGGCAGTGAGAGGGTTGGCATAAAATTCACTATGGTTGCTTCCTCCTTTTCAGACCTCTCGCGGTTGCCCTGTTAGTTCAGAGATGAGCAGAATGAAGCAGATGGGCTAGAGTAGTGTGTGTGTGGATCGGCACTGAGGTGAGCCTGAAGTACAGATGGTGGAACTGTCCTGAAGTACAGGTGGTGGGACTGTCCTGAAGTACAGATGGTGGGACTGTTGTGTCCTTTGAGTGGCTGTAGAGAGTAAACTGTCAGGGAAGAGGGGAAGTAGACTATGCTGTTACAGAGACCTGGAGGGAACTTCTATGCAGCAGACACGATGGAGTGACTCCAAGGGAGTCACAGGCACCAAGCTCGTGGCTTTTATTTTCTCCAAGGTGGGTCTGCCACACACTTCTAGNAGGGAGCAAAAGCAGACTACCTTCTGCTCCAAGGTTATTAGTTTAGCCATTTTCCTAACTCATTTGAAAACTGATGGGAATGAGGTGATTTTTTTGTTTAAAATTTGATTTGTTGATTTTTACCCAGTCAGTGTGCCTGACTGAAGCAGAGGAATGTATGTAGGTACAGGACCGTTGACTGAGCAATTGTCATGCTCTGTGTAGTGTGTTTAAAGTTTTGTGTGCACTAACTGCATTTTCACAGGGATCCTTTATAGCAGTGGTTCTCAACTTTTTNCTGATGCTGTGACCCTTTAATACAGCTCCTCATGGTGTGGTGACCCCCAGCTATAAAATTATTTTCATTGCTACTTCATAACTGTAACTTTGCTACTGTTAGGAATTGTAATGTAAATATCTGATATGCAACCTCCAAAGGGGTCTCGACCCACAGGTTAAGAACCACTCCCTTATGGGCCCAGCACTGCTTGTCAGCACCAGTTTCCCAAGCTTGAACCTGAGGATGCCCCATTGCAAGAGGGGCATCTGGTAGGGACTGGGCTGTTGTGCCTGAAGCATAAGGGCAGGGAAGAGCTGCCTAAATTTGGATGATTCTAGACACAACTTACTAACTGTGCTTGCCTCTAATTTTCCTTGTTTCAAAGAAAATTTGACAGTAAATTGCTAGTGCTTGGCATCTAGGTCTTCAAATCCTATTTTTGGGAGCTCTGTGGTATTTAGTGTTTTGAGGCTTTTCTGTCTCCCAGATCTGGAAGTAAGGAGAACAGATGTGAGTAACAAGTCGAGTTTCTTTTCAGTTTTGCAGGAACAAATTATCCTCAGATACACTTATATAATTGATAAAACTTATATCGGCATCTTAAGATCAAACAAGCAAGTTCTTTTTCTTAGAAGAAACCAAGAAGGAAACAAAACGGTTCGTTCANCTGGCCCGTGCATGGCCTGTCACCTCCTCNTGAGTCGAGTGGCAGCTGTTCAGGCTGCCTGGGTTTGCTTGGTTTATAGGGACAGCTGTCTTACTATGGCGTGTAGGCTGTGCACAGACAGCCTAGTGCCTTTTCTTCTTTGCAAAAATAGCTTCCAGGTCTTTTTTCTGTTGATTTCTGTCTGTACTCTATCACAGCCCATTGAATTTAAGGCCCCATGAAGGATGTGGCTAAAACCCAGNATCATTCTGACTTTGTCTATCCTGCTNTACTTTAGTACTGCTAAGATCATGTCCATGGTTACTGAGTTAGAGAGAACCAGAAACAAACTTTTAAAGGTGGGTGTACTTCTGTCCTTTGCTTCTGTCCNGTGCAATGTNTCTAGATCTTCCTGCGTCACATTTCAACTTATCTGAGGGAGTCCTTCAGGTCAATAGTGCATTAATGTCACCGCCAGTCAGCTCAGGTTACCTAAATGGAGAAAACACTTTTGTGACTAAGATTTGAGTTCTAAATGGGAAAATATTTGTGTACAAGTGCAACNATTATTGTATTTGGTTTATATTCATGTATGTATTTCAGGAATCGAGGCAACTTTGTGACTAACTCAGCATTTAAGACCGCATTTACTCTTTGTAGTACTCTGTATCAGCAGGTACTAGCTTTTAAGAAAAATGTCATCCACAGGATACTTTTCCTAATCCATGATGTGTATGTGCACGAGTGTGTGTGTGTGTGTGTGTGTGTGTGTGTGTCTGTGGTTTGTCACATTTTAGTTTGTGCAGAGGATTATTTTTTTGGTGCTGATTATTTTTTGGTGCAAGCATGTTATTTAGGAAAGGGAACACAGCAACAAACATATATATGTATGTACACATACATATATTTTCCACATATATATGTATTTGTATATATTACACATAGACACATGCATACACATATATTTTACATATATACACATAGACATTTACACACATATACATACATTTATATAGATACACGTATATATAAATTTACATGCATATACATACATAAACACACACACAACACACATATATGTGTGTATGTATTTAAAATTACTTTCTTCCTTGATATCTGTTAGGAAAAGAGGGTAAGACAGAAATAATCAATAAGATACACAAGT
Source organism: Neotoma lepida (assembly GCA_001675575.1). Classification (NCBI taxonomy): domain Eukaryota; kingdom Metazoa; phylum Chordata; class Mammalia; order Rodentia; family Cricetidae; genus Neotoma; species Neotoma lepida. The sequence continues at coordinate 60,605 of LZPO01097195.1, read as the reverse complement.
GATATGACAGACTCATAGTAGGTGATATGGAGTATGGTTATAATTTTAATTATTTCATAAGGCTAAAACAGGAAGGTGAAGTATGAGCCAAGATTCAGTGCAAATGAGGCATGTGGAAAGCTGAGGAGACAGGCTCAAAGGAGGGAGAAACAGAAAGTACAAGCTTTCTTCTGTGAGCATGGCTGTGATGTTTAGAGGCATGGGGAGAAGCCCTCTGGGTAAGGGGAGCNCTCCAGGTGAGGGGAACAGAGGTCATGGTGTTCAAGATCACTGAGAGATTCTGTGTGGACTCTGTTAGACGGNGAGTCATGGAAGGATTTTGAGAAGTGACCTCATCACTTACTGAGATTGTTTTATCTACTGACTCAGACAAGAAAGATAAGAATGGGAAGGAGACAAGCAGGAGACTGGCAATCAGCAAAGATGGATGGTGACTTGGGTTCCAGAAGAAGCAGTGGGCTACTTAGAAATGGAATTGTAGATATATTTTAAAGGCATAGTAAACAGGACTTCTTGATGGCCTGGTTATTGGGTGGAAGAAAAGATGCATATGGAGGCATTCAAGTTTTAGCTTATACATCTTCAAGTCAAGATCAGGTTTTGGGGGAAAATCAGTGGTTAGATTTGGGGTATTACTACCATATGAGTNTATGTGTGCTCTCTCAAACTCACATGTTGAGACATAATCCCCAAAGCAACAGACATGAAAATGTGGGGTCTTTGGGAGGTGACGGTCGTGAAGACCCCACTCTCATGAGTGGGATTAGTACACTGACAGAGGCCCACGAGAGGCTGCCATCATTTCCCACCACGAGAGGATGCAGGAACAGAGATGTGTAAGGAACAGGGACGGAATCTGATGGCACTTTGAGCTTGGGNTTCTAGGCTTCCAGAACTGTGAACAACCAATTTCATTTGTCTGTGAAACTACCCAGCTCTGAAAGCTTTTGTGTCTGACTAAGGCAGACATGATAATTAGAGCAGATCTTCAGCTCTACAATGGTTAGAGGTCTGCGTGTTAAAAGTTGATTACAATGACTTCCATCTGATGTCGTAATGGAGCGTGAGCAAGAATTTCCTGTGACTGATTGCTTGACTGCGTTCATCTTAATGACTACAACAGTAATACAGTGATAACACTCTTTCGAATTTGTTCTACAGGCCTATCGCTACTANTGGTGTAGAAAGCCATCTGTATAATTGATCTCATTTTCTTGACTAGAATATGGCCAAAGACTTCTAGCCATCTGTTTGTCCGTCTTGATCATCAACTTGAGATTTAGAGTCATCCTAGAAATCTCTGGTCATACTGAGGAAGTATCTAAATTATATTAAGTGGTGGGAAAACACACCCTAAATATGGGTGGTCCCATTCCATGGGCTGGGATCTAAAACTGAAAAGGATGGAGATAGCAAGCTGAGCACCAGCATCCCTTACTCTCTGCTTCCTGACTCTGGATACAGAGGGATCAGCTACCATGCTTTCCCTCCATGATGGACAGTATCCCTGGAACTGTAAGCCAAAACAAAACCTTGACTTCTTAAGCCACTTTTGTCTGGTATTTTGTCACTGCAAGGAGNAAAGTCACTAAGAGAGAAAGTTGGTCCCAAGAAGTAGGGACATTGCTGTGGAAAGCTGCCCATATGGGTCTTTGGAACTGATTTGCAGGAAGAACGTGGAAGAGCTTGGGGCTGTGGGCTAGAGAAGCTTCTGGATGCTGAGCAGAGCTTCAATGGGCTGTTCTGGTAGGAGTTTGGAAGACAAGGAGGCTGAGAGAAATGTAGACAGCGAAGAACTGAGTTCTGAGGCCTCAAATAGAAGNGAAGACTGCATTGGAAACTTGGCTAGATTCAGATTGTGTCCTGGCAAAGAATCTGGTTGCATTGTACCCATGAAAATTTGTATTAGGATGAATTTTAAAGTAATGGAGTAAGGTGTTTTGCAGAGCAGTCTCAAGGCAGGGTGGTATTCAGACAGTAGTATAGCTACTACTCACTGCTCTTTCCAGGGCTATATGGAAAGAGATATCTACATGCATGAGATAGCAAATTGTAGAGCAGAAATACAAGAGCAACATGACATGTGGTGAGGAAAGATGTATATGAGGGAGTTTAAGGCTTTGGACAAGGAGTGCAGATAACAAAGAATCTGTAACTGTTAAAAGAGATGTGTGGTATTAAAGAGAAACTTGGTACTCTGCACTGGAACAAGGGGAAAGATGTCCTGAGGTCAAGACCCTACTCATCAAAGTCTTCATCTTGTGGAAATGCAAGTTCATTTGCAGAGAGGCCCTAAACCAAGAGTGTCATTGAAGAGGTTCCCTGCTCAAAACAGCAGGCTACAATGTTTCCTCAGGGTCAGCACATAAAGGCCCATGCAGCTGTGGCCCAACAGGGCAAGACTCCATCCTAAGATGTCATCAGAAATTGGCAGCATTGTCCATGTGGTACTGGTTTTGCAACATGAAAGATGCAGAATGGAGGGACGTCATGGAGCCTTGCACCACAGTTCTAGAGAGCTGCTGAGGCCACGCAGTGTGATGTTCCTGCAAGAAGTCAAAGAAGCCGTGAAGGTGAAGCCCAATTTACAGTGGAGATCCCAGAGCACTGGAGATGCAAAGACCATGGAATGTCTGCCGAGGAATACTGCGCGTGTGGAGTGGAACCGNCCTAAGGGAAAAGCTATGTGTACTCCAAGCAGCAGAGCTGGAGTACAATGACTATGTAGCAATCTGTTTGGGACCCAGAAGATTCCACCATGATCCCCAGATAGCACCCATAGAACAGAAAGCTTTCTCNTCCTGGGTTTTGATCTTTGGTCCAATCTTTCCTTGCTGTGCTGCTATTTTTCCCTTTTGGAATGCGAGTGTTTGTCACGTGCCATTGACTGTTAGGAGCTTCTAACTTATTTTTTATTTTGTAATTCAAAGTTAAGGTATTGTCTCAAGTCTCTATGAGGCTTTGACCTTGGTCTTTCAGACAGCGTTGGAACTCTTAAAGGTAGTGTGGACTTTTGAAGGTGTACCGAGAGGCCATGAGNTTATACAGNCAAGGAGAGGAAAGTTGTGGCTTCANAGTGTTGTATTTGGGTGTCCAGTTGATAACCTGTGGAACTGTAGCAATGCATCCTGGATTGTGGACTTGATGGGGTTTGTGGTCACCTTGGAAACAAATCTCTGGACGTATGTATGAGAGCTCATCTAGTTTAGGTTAACTGAAGTGAGAAGACACTCTGAATGTGGGTNGTACCATCCCACATGTTGGGGTTCCAGAAAGAAGAAACCATGGAAAAGGGAACTGAGAAGCACTTGTTGTTTCCTGCATCCTGACTGTGGACACAGTGTGACCAGGGGCCATGCCATCCTTGCCGCGATGGACTGTATCCCTGGAACTGTGACCCCACCCCCCCACGCCCACCAAATTCATGCTTTAAGTTGCTTTTGCCAAGCATTTTGTTCTAGCAAGGAGGCAAGGAATGTGCCGTCTTTTCTGTAATAACCTGGTTTGGGCTGGGAAATGTATCAGANAAGAGAAGATGTGGAGGGAAGGAGGGAGCAAGGGGCCAGGATGACAAAGGCGAGCTGCAGTGAGTAGTCTNCGGGGAGTCAGTCAGTGTTTAACAGGAGAACCCAGTGGTGGCTGGGGTTGCCCGGTTACNCTAAAGAATCTGGGTTTTAGAACCAGGCACATTTTGTTCAGGGGCTTTGCAGATCGCTGGAGGCCTGATTTTTAGAAAGTTGTTCAGCAGCATCTCTGAATTTCACTTTCCGTATTTGTGGGCTGAGGGGAATGATAGCTCCAGGATCTTGATCAGCTTCCCATGGCAGGCTCACCTCCACCATCCCTGTCAATGCACACCTTTGTCAAGCCTTACAAGAGACCGTGGGTCACCAGCTCAGGAGATTACCACCATATCACATAATGTCATTTCCACTTTGGGTGATGCTAGACTTGCTTGCTAGGTGGTGATGGTGTTTGCCATGTGCCTGNATGGTAAAGAGGAATCCATGGAATGTTACTCTGAGACCCTGGGAATTCCATATTTCTCAATGTTTCTGTCACTCAGTGGGTTAAGTGTTTGTTCTTTGCCTGGATTTACTTTGGGGCTCACAAATGACTGCCATATATGAGCCATACTGACAGCTTCTGGCAAAGTTTGTAACTGTCTCACATTTCTGTTCCCTTTGCTCATGTTGGAGGCCCACTTGGAGATCACCAGCTTAGGGCATGGTAAGCATTTACGATTAGGCTACAGGCATTGATTTTGTATGTGACTAAACCAATTTTTCTCTTTGTGCTTCCAGATGGATATTTGATCTCTTCAGAATGAAGATAAATTGCAGTCATTTACATGGGGGGGCAGTTTTGTGGGTTTTAGTTTCTTTGTGTAAACAGCATAAAACCCCTTGATGGCAGTGCCNACAGTCTTAATTCAAATCAGGCTACGGTATATCGCCCACCACTCAAAGCTGTGTTTTTTTTNAACATCTTGTGATGAGTTGTTTGAGCTCTTCATTTTGTGAGTCCCGAGGATGAGGTGAACTTGACACGGCCTTTTGGCCAAGACTGCAGAGCAGGGCAGGGCCGGATGAGTCACGCTTGCGGCAGCTCATCTCTGGCGACCCGTTCCGTACAGCTGCGGTGCTTGTTATTGGGAAACCTGGACTTTAGATGTCAGCGAGCAGCTGGGACAGAGAGGTTTGCAGCAGAGCTGTGCAGAGAAAAGCCAGCAACAGGCAGTTTCTGCGCTGGTCCCACCAGCGCAAAAGCAAAACCTTCAGGTTTTTGAGATTCTTCCTTGAAAGGGAAACAAAGACACGTTGGAAGTCTGTGTCGGGAAAGGCCTGAAATTGGTTCTTGGGCTGTGGAAGAAAAGCCCGCTTGTGCTGGTCACTAGGGCTTAGGGACAGGAAGGCTACAGCATGATTCCCTTCTCTGGGGCTACTAGAGTACGAAGAATTAGGGATGATCCTTTGACTTCCTCTCCTTCACGCCACCCTCTGCTCTTCCTTCTCTCTCCCACTTCTCTTGCTTGTCTGCTTTTGTGGTCCAGGTGAGCAATGGCATGAGAAGCATCTGGGAAAACAACCCAGCCTCATCTTCTGGTTTATATTGATTTAAATATTTTGCTCACGGGAGGGAAGGGAAATAGCTGTAAGAAACCCATGTCACCCTCATGGTTGTAATGGCCTCCAACTTATGTATTGACACAGAGGAAAAGGAGGCCGTGTTCTCCCAATGCGCACGTCGTGAGCACTCAGAAAGCGCCAGGGGAAAAGTCAAAGGCTGTGTTCCTCCTGTTTGCTGTGAACTTGCATCACCATTCAGTTTGATTAATTGTCTCTGTGTCCTGTGACTACAGTGTAGTCACAGGGTTTTAATCTCACTGGGTTTTAATCTCATTCTCCTTCAGCTTTCTCCTCTGTACAGTGGAGGGAGTAATTTTTATAGATTTTTTTGGGGGGAGGGGAGGATAAATGAGCCGATACCATTGGTTACTAGGATGTTCCTGTACGCAAGTATCCCTTGCCTCTGCATTCCTTTCTCCGTACCTCTTCTAGACNCTATAAACACCTTAACTACGTCCCCAGCAATTCAATAACGTCCCTGAAGCTCAAATGCATAGAACTGAAAACCCAAGCTCTTCAAGTGTAGTCAGAAGAATCTCTTCTTTTTTTTTTTTTAATAATCCTTAGTTTGAAATCAAAACCATAGATAGAATAGGTATACTTAAAGCTAACATTTTATATTTTGAAGTCTGTTTTTCTTAAATCTCTAAGAGTTTTAAGCATACTGGCATCGTCCTTTTGGTGCCCGAATGGTTGGGCTTAGTTAAATGCTCCCCCATTGCTTCCCAGTGTCCTGGTTAACCTACAGTTCACAGAGCATGGAAGTGGTTGTGTGGCTGAAGCATCCAGGAATGTTCTCCTCATTGTCCGTTTTTTCTGGGGTGCTGGATGTTCATCCNTGGGTCTTGCACACGCACTAGGCACGTTCTCTACCACCAAACAATGTTCACGTCCTCATTCAATTTACAATTGTCATCAGTCTTTGAGTTGATACAGGAATAAGACCTTTTCAAAAGTATAACGGCACATTTAAATATTAAATTAAATTTTTTTATATGTATGGGTGTTATGCCTGCATGTATGTCCATATACCATGCCTTTGCCTAGTGCCCANGGAGAATAGAAGAAAGCATCAGGAATTGGAGTTAAGGGCAGTTGGGTGCTGGGAATAGAACCTGTGTCCTCTGGAAGAGCAGCCAGTGCTCTTAACCACTGAGCTACTTCTCCAGCCCCAACCAGCACATTTTCAATGGTAGAACCTTAAAGGAGTAAGTAGGCTACGGAAGACCCAATGTTAGCTGTCGTCCTAGCCTGTGCTGGCTATGTGTGCGAGGTCCCCCCCCGGGGGGGGGGCAGAGAAAACAACAGAGGCCACATTGTCATGCCATCCATTGTCATTTCAAATCCTCTTGCCTTTTTTCTGGCCTTGTCTGGGAAACAAAATGAGCTGATGTAAGGAGACCTATATGGGTGGTACAGCTGTTGTATGTTTGTATTTGAAGAAGTCTGTATTGCTTGGGCTTTGACAGTTTGTAAAATGTCCAAGTGTGTCCATGTGGATGTGTGGGGTCAGGTATGGAAACCTGTTTTGCCCTGTTAGTGTTGTAACCGTGACTGATGGGAAAGAAAGTGATCCCTGAATGACTGATTGGACAGTAGGATATTTCTGCAAGTGTGTATTGGAAGAGTTGAGTTCTCATGAATGTCTGATTGAAACATTTGCTGAGTAATCTCTTTGCTTTTGGACCACGCTGGAGCCTCAACAGATGATNTCCTCGAGCAGTCACAAAAGCTCTGGTGTGTAGGTGGGGACATTTGTGGAAATGTTATGTTAGCAAGCAGCAGAGTGAAAAGACAGCTCCCATCTTTCTGCTCTTACACCTGTGTTTCCTCTATGACATAGGAAGTTCTCAGACTTGCGCGTTTCACAAGGAAATAATGTAAAGTTTTCCTTAAGATGGGAATGATGTTTAGCTTTTTGCTAATATTAAATGTAACCATTTTGTTTCTAAAAGAGAGGCTGATAACCCCACATGTACTGAGACATCCTCTTTACAAAGTGGACATCTCTTTAAGTAGAATCCTCCTGGGTTTATGCAAAACTCACTGTTAGAAGCTGCACACCTATCCCACCATAGGGGACTGCTTTTCTGCTTGCTCTAGCCTGGCCCACTCTACCCTCAGAGCAACTTCAGCTCATCTAGAGAAGGGCTTTGCAGAGGGCTTCNTACTTACTCAGGTAAACCTGGAGCCAGCTCNGATTCTGTAAGCATTAGACGCTGCATTCTTCATCTGGTACTTCTGCCCCTATGCTGTGCCAGGCTCTCAGGANGTAATGTGTTGGGAGAAAGTGTTTATATAAGGATATTTGTTTGTGTTATTTGAACTGTTGAATTGCTGTCTAAGTCACTGAAGTGAATATCAGGGATATTTAAGAGCTCCTGTGTTTCTTGCATGTTGCATGAAATAGTGGTTGGGGACAGGAACATATGGCCTAGTTTCTTAAAGACAGAAATTGAGAAAAGCTCCAGTTTTACTGGAGAAGTTGGAAACTCATTTTCTATTTATGAAAATATCACACACACACACACACACACACACACACACACACTCTTTTCCTACTCTGTTTAACAGATGAGGAAATGCCAACATGTGTGACTTGACTGTAGCTTGATGTACTCATGTTTGGAATGTAGCTAGAGCCAGTGGGGCCAGAACTGACTTCATTTCCCAGAAAGTAGTCAAACAACATTTCTCTAATAGAAGGTGCTAGAGCGGATGTTTTCCTTTGTCCTATATAAGAAGAGACATCTGAAAGGTATAGACCTAGAGTTAAGCACCATCTACTTGAAGAGCAATATCCCCTTACTTTTAAATAACCTTATGTACAGAAGACACTTTTTTTTTTTTTTTGTGGATAAGAACTTTATAAGGATCCNTGCTCCCATCTCACATCCAACCAATGCTTAGCTTCCAAGAACAGGAGAATAATGGAGCCTAATCCTGCANAGGCTAATTAAAAAGAATAACAAAAGCCCATGCTGGTTAAAATACAGTAGTTTAGAGGAGTGACAGCAAAAATAGAAGTTACAGATTTCGTAATAAATCTTGTCTTTGGCTACAGTTCCCTGAGCTCAGTGCAGTTCTGACAGCCATTGTTGTCTCTGAAGTCATATTGTTTCAGCAATGCGTTCCGTTTGCAGAGGCCTTTATGAGCTGTTTAACCTCTGTATGCAACCTCTGTAGTCTGTAGCGTGCATTTTGAAAGGCCAAAAATTAATCGTCCTTTCCTGGGAGATGTGAACAGAACCTCTTGTTTTTCTAACAGTACTTTTTATACCGTAGTTCCACCACGCCAGTAAGGCAATTAGGAAAACAGCTGATTCGTAGATTACATGTGGAGGAAACTCACGAACACTCTGAACAGATGTTGACGGGCCCACAGTTTGCTGAGGTCGTATGCCATCGGTCCTACGTCATCATCTAACATGCGGTGCTTGCTATAGGGAGGAAGGGCCATTAAATACGCTACTTGGTAGACTCCATGCCACAAGATTGACTCAATTTTGTTCCAAGAATCCACTGGGCATTTTAGCAGTTTGTTGATGCTGCTTTTGGAACCTCTAAATCCTGAAGCTGTTTGCATANACTGCAATCTCTTCCACTTCTGAGGTGGTCTACGAAAATAATTCCACCCGCCCCTTTTCTATGGACACAGCTGCTTCTTTCTCAGAGACTAGCCTGGAATCACTCAGGTAGCCCCAGGAATCCCACAGCTAGGCCCGGATCACTGGGGATGGATCTCCAAAGCCTGATATTTCTTTCTAATTTTACGCGATGAAACATGCAATGATTAAATTTTCTGTTTTGCTGCTGTTACTAAAAGGAGGCAATGAATTAAATAAGGAAATTCCTTTATCCATTCAAAGAGTGAAAATTAAGAATGTATAGCAAAAAATAATAGACTGCCATGTAAGACCTGAGGAAAATAACACATTGCCATGTGAGAGCTACGCAAGGAAAGCAACATATCACTGTGGACCCAGCACCAGAGGAAATCACCCATTTTGCCTTGATTTGAGTCTGAGAATGAGATTGAACTTCAAAAACTCATTTTTGTCATGTAGCTTTTTCCTTGAATTGTGTGAGTTGCTTTCTCCGGAAGGGGTTGTGGTCTGCCCTCCTCCGTCCCACCTCCATCTCGTACACATTCATGTATTTCTCATAATTATGTACCAGATGTCCATTCCATTCTGCACAGTGGTATGACCAGATCAGCACACAACCTCGTCCCNGTGGAGGCTGGCACTCTGGTGCCTTTCTCCTCCTCTCCTTCCTCATTTTCCCAGCTCTTACTCTTGAGGGTTGCCCTCCCTGCTTNGCTCCATTTCACTGTTGCTCATCCTACAGAGCCTGAATGGGCTCACGCAATGAATGATTCTGAAGTTTTGGTCGCTTGCTAATTATCTGCACAAAATTTTAAGATAGTGCGACTGCATTAGCTTTCCGTTACTGAAATGAAATGCTCATNGTAGCCAGCTTAAAAAAAGGAAGGGTTTCTTTTGGCTCAGCCACTCCTCTTTCCTCTGGGNTATGGCAAGGCAGCACTGCATGGCTGGGGTGTGTGGCAGAGGACCAGTTGACCTCATAGCTGGACACAGGTTGGGGTCCCACAATCCTCTTTGGTGGTATGTATGCCTCCTGTGACCTTAAACCTCTACTGAGCCCCACTTTTTAAAGGGCCCACCACTTGCCAATATCTCCAAGATGGGGCCGTTGGAAAGTGGTCCGCATTCAAACATTGCAGTTCTCGAGTGGTCATCTTCAGTTAACATGTGCTCCAGGCAAACACAGAGCTATAAAAAAAAAACTTGCACACTCTGAATTCACACAGGCTTAATAAGAGAAAAACGTGTTTTACTCAGTTGGTATATAGAGCTCTACACACGGCAGCGGAGTCTGAAGAAACGGCAAAAGCAAGATTTTATTATTTTTATTTTTTGTACTATTTGTACAAAGAGTGGTGCGTCCATGAAGGGAAATGGCTGAAGAAGCAGACTTCTGGCTCAGGTGTGTATCTGTGTGTGACAAAGGATGGGAGTCACTCCAGTGAGGACTGCTCAGCTGTTCTTCTGCCTTAGCTCCAGGAGAATATTTTTCCCCAGCGAAGGGCGGCTACAGTTCCTGGGGCAGTGCAGCGTATAACCGTCAGCGAGCCAAAAGCATTTTCTGAGATGGTACNCTCTTGACTCCTTCACTAGCCGCATTTATAGACTGCCTTCACGGCTGCTTCAGGTTTGATTTCAATAATCGAGGACATTGGATTGGTCAAGTTCACTTACAAAAGGGACCATCACAGCTCACTCCTTGTTAACCAGGTATCCATGTGCATCTTGGGAGGACACGCCCAGTCTCCAAATAAAGACAGNAGTGAAGCCCTGCTTCAGTGGACCTCTGTGCAGCTACACAGCCTGCAATCCTGAATGCTGGCCCTTCCCTTGAAATGGGATGCAGAGGTTCTCGACAGAGGCCCTTTCTCTTAAATACTGGGATNTGAAGCTGAATATTAATAGTCTCATGCCATATGATGAGGAGGAAAGAAAACAAAGACATATATACTTAAATCTTTTTATTCACATCCACGACAGGATGAGAAATGCTCACAGTAACTACAGTGACCACGTCCACATTTCCACAGCCGGTACTGAGAGCTCCTGTCTCTCTCACTATCTGTTCCATATTCTCTTTACCACCAAGCGCCTCAGATAGTCATGGCTTTTTGCCCATAGGGTGACCCAAATCTTTTGCAGGGCCTAAGGCATTAGCAGTCCTGCTGGGGTTGTTAATTGTTAATTTCCTGTCGGCTTTAAACACAGGGTATGACAGCACCAGGGGATGTCTTGAGGTTTCTGCCTTCCAGAGCTTTCTCTCTTAGGTCTTTTGTGTAGATGACAAACAGGTGTCCAGTTTATGCATCACAACAAGGATCAAAGNAAAACACAGATCAGCTTTTATTCACTTACAGGAAGAGGGTAAGCAAGAGACAGTGGTCCAGACTGCCTAGGGTCTCTATGTCCCTGGGTAAGAATCAGGTGGATCAGTGCAGATGGGGTTAATTATTTGCAGATGAGATGTTCTGAGCACAAGGGTCCTGCTTCTTTATGGGCCTTTTGATTGCAAGAAGGGTGAGGGGTAGGTATGTGTTGAATCACAGTGGAGGATCCTGCCTTGGTTGAGGCCCAGAGGTCACTAAGTGGAAAATGGATTTGGACTAGTCATAGAAATATTTGTGTGAGTATGGTCGGCCCAGAAGTTGGGGGAAGCCTGAGTGTAGTGGGCAGCAGTTCCAGCTTTGACCTGGAAGCACAACCCCTAGTGAGGCTTCTGGTAACTGCCATGCCTACCTAGGACCTCCCCCTGGGACGGGCCGAGATGGGAACCTTTAAGACCGGAGATCTATCTGTGCCGGCCCTCTTGGTTCCTGGATCCTGGACGCTGGATGGTAGACCAAGCAGAGTTCTCCAGAGAACACTGCTGAACTGCACCTCACCTCTCCTGGACCCTGTAACCAACCCCTTTACTTGATGTAAGTTACCCTAAATAAACCCTCTGTTAACTACATGGAGTTGCCTTAATAATTTCCCCCTTTACCTGAGTCTTCAATGAAGTTCTTTCTAGAAAATGCCAGTGTGTCAAGTCTTTGTATACGTTTGGGGGATGTGAGGAAAGCTTTAACCCATGAGCAAAGCCTTATAGCTGCTTGTGACTGAAATGGGCCTGGAGCAAGATTCCTCAGGACTCAGACAAGCCTCCTCCTGGCTGTGAAGATTGGTCACCAAGCTGTGATGGCCGTTCTTGGTTGTCAACTTGACTCCATGTGGAATTAACTAAAACCCAAGTGGCTGGGTANACCCATGAGGGATTTTTCTTAGTTAAATCATTTGAAATGGGAAGAATCATCTTTAACATGGATCTTTTGAGGTGCAAAAATCTATTTTTAATCTGGGCCACACCTGCTGGCAGCCCACATCAAGGACATAGAAGAAGGAAGCTCCTGCTNTTTANCTACTTGCCTTCACTGTGGCTGGCAAGTCCTTCACTGTGTTAGAACCAACTTCTCTGGGATCCTGGCATANGCTGAAGACCAGCTGGGCTATCCAGCCTCATGGGCTGAACAATTACTAGATTCTTGGACTTTCCGTTGACAGATAGCTATCATTGGACTAGCAGGACCACAGCTTAGAAGTCACTCTAATAAATCCCATATATATATATAATATAATATAAAATTTATAGTTATTATTTATAAGATATTTATAATATTTATATATAATATACTCACATTTATTTATATATAAATANANTATATAATTATATATCATATATATTAAAATTCTAATTATATGTTATATAATTAAATATAGTNATATAATATATAATATATATTATGGGATTTATCATATATAAAACATAACAATATATCATGTTATATGTAATAAATCCCATATATATGTTCTTTCAATTCTGTTCCTCCAGAGAATCCTGACTAATGCACTAGCCAAGCCAGGAACTCCCATCCTCACCTTCTGACTCAGAGGCATGGGGGCCTCAAGTGGCTGACTGGCNGTTATAATTTCCAGGTTGACATTGTGTTTCCTGGTAAATACTTGTCCTTTGGCTACTAAGATNTCTCCATTGCACGGTAGCGGAGCACGAAAGGATGGAGGANGTGGCCATGTGTGGCCATGGTTTATGCCTGTAATCCCAGTAGTGGGAAGGTGGAGGTAAGGAGATGATGAGCTCAAGACCAGTGTGAGCCACACAGTGCGCTAGAGGACAAACTGAGACACATAAGACTCTTGTCTTAAAAACAGCAACAACATAGTGAATTAAGTTACTTGCCACATGAAGTAACATTGGTAAGACACACACTTTTGTACTTTTGTACTCGTTTAATGTTTCCACAGGGAAGGAAATAAAAAAAAATTTCATTTAATGTGTGTGTGTGCCTGAGTGTAGGTATGTACACCATGTGTGTACAGTGCCAAGGGTCTTAAGAGGATATCTGATCTCCCAGAACTGGAGTTACAGGTGGTTGTGAGCTGCCTGTGGGTGTGGGGAACTGAACCCAGGTCTTCTGCAAGACCAGCAAATACTCTTAGATGCTGAGCTGTCTCCCCAGGCCTCACAGNGAGAAAGCTGGTATAAGCATGAAATGTGTGCGTGTATGTGTGTGTATGTGTTGTACAGCTTTGGTATTTGAACGTCTAGAGAGTTTGAAGAGAGATGAGAAGTTTATAGCAGCTCATCTATGCTTGTCACAATTACGAGATAAGTTAGTAAAAATCCCCAAAGAGTAAAAGTCAGACTTTTGTCTGTTCCCATGACTCATGAGCCCATGTCCCTTGGTATATGATGATCTGGCCTTTGACTTGGCTCCAGATTTTGTGATTCTTTCTTTAAAATCTTTTGNTTAAATTGCACTTTTAAAATTTGTGCTTTTGCTTTATCTTAGAAAAATATGCTTAATTTCAGATATAGTCCTACAGGAATCATGTTTACAGTGACGTGAAAATGCCCTTCTGCATACTTATGGAGCCTTCCCTATATACTTTTTATTTTTCCCATCTTAATTATATTATCTTTTCATTACTAAATTAACCCTTTCTGCCACAGTTGATGCACCAAGTTTATTACATGGCAGTGGGTACCCAATCATGCTCTGTAATGACCAGACACCCCCACAGAGGAATCTGCTGCTATGGCAACAACTGCCTTACAACATCAGAAATTCACCTCTGTACAGACCTTTATATTTGTTGAGCATATTTTCAAAGCTTATTGAAGTTTTATAAGAAGCCCTGGGAAGTAGCTAGGTCAGGCATGATTACTATTATTTATCTGTCTTTGTTGTTTACTTGCTTGAGTGAAAAGTAAGAGCTGTGCTTCCCACTTCCTCAGATCTGGTACCTAGCAAATTAGAAATAAAGTAGTAATTGGGTGTTACATAGTATGTAAGTGACTAGCTGGATGGAGACATGAGGAAAATCACCAGTACCACATGTCCAGTGGTTCCTAAGCTTGTGCAGCAAGTGAAAGAAACCACTATAATCCTCCAATGTTTGCTTCAAATGTGAGATTAGTTTGGGGCTACTTAAATGTTTTCTGCCAACAGTGTAAATTAATTTCCAGTCCAAGGAGGACTTAGCAAGTGTGTTCAGCAGAATTCAAAACACATTTCATGAACTTTTCAAACCTCAGAAACAAAAGATGATACATTGCTTTATTCCAAGGTTTAAGCATCCTGTCTGTCTTGGCTTCGGGCACTACAGTAACTCTGTAAACTGGGTGACTTAAGCAGCAAACATCGCTCAGGTCTAGAAGCTGGGAAGGCCAAAGGGGAGTAGGTTCCTTCTGAGGGCCCTCCCCCTGGCTTTGTGTGGATCCCTGCCTGCTTTCCTGATATGATTGAAATTCTCTGATCCTAATTGCCCCCCCAAAGACCACGGCCCACTTCCAAGTATATAATACTGGGGATTAAAGCTCTCACACATGGATTTTCAGGGTACACAAACATTCAGATCATAGCACCGTCTATCAAAGTGTGGTGATGGTCCTATTAGTGTACAGTGGGCCCAGTCATTCTTCTTAATACAGAAGATGTAAATTAGACATTTTTGTTCATGGAAGGGGCAATGGCAGGTTAAAATTGAAAGCGATTGCCAGGTTTTCTGATTTCCAGTCTTTGCTCGTAGTGTTACCATGATGGTTCCGAAAGGAAATTAACATAGTTTATCACCCATTTTCCCAACTTAATGTGCCACAATTACATAATTTAACACATTCAAAGTTGATCTTATATTTTATTACTTACCAGGTAGTGATGCCATGCACAGAGCTACCCCCACACCTGGACAGCAGGACGCATCATCCTTCTCATTCCCTGCTGCCCAGCAGCCAGGCAGTTAATTAGCCCCACTGCGCAGGCCTAACTGTTTCTGTGCCTTGCTTTTCTTAGCATCTCATATATTCCTGCTGTTTAACAAGGTATGTCTTAAATGCGTCCCGTTATCCTANACGGACATTAATTTTTGACCTAAAATTAACTGTCACCAGGAGAGTCAGGTGTTTTAGGGATTCGTAGTGAACTTACTGGAGTTGGAGCATCAGGCATTCTGTAACTGGGTCCCTTGGATGACTAAAAACACCAGTCCCGTTGCTGCCTCTAATTTAAGCTCCAGAAACTTGAGATTATTTGTAGTGCCACACCTGTCCCATGCCCTACCCACACCTGTGTCTTCTCATGCAACGAACCCCTCTGGAAACTAAAGGCACTGGTTTAATTTCTTCGTGTAAGATTCAGCCTGGGCATCATTTATGGACATTGTTTCTGATCTACTCCTCTCTGTTTCTTTTTCCTGATCCCTGGCATTGAGTTCAATGTATTCAAACATTCATTGGTTTCCATGTTTATTAGGGGGCTCAGGATGTAAGTCCTTGCTAGATCAGTGAGTGCCTATCATTCCTACCCGATGTCCTTTGTTCAATCCCTACCACCAAAAGAGAAAAAAATGAAATAAAAAGAAACTATCTACTAATTATAGACCAGGCACCGTTTTAGTAGTTTGGAATACATCAGTGAACAAAAAAAAATAATAATTCTTGTAATTCATTTAATTCATTCCCTTCAGTAAGAGAAACTAAAAGAAAGTTAAGGAATAACTAAATAATGTAGGATATTAAAAAGGTATAGTATAGAGTATACCACAATGGAAATGCTCCAATAGAACAGTTGTGCTGTTCAGAATTCATTTCAGTGGGGGCTGGGATATGGCAATGTCAAATACTGTATTGCTTCATTCAGGTCACATTACAAAGGTGAGACATTTGAACACGGAGATAAAATGTCATTATACCAGGCATAGGCAGCACCCAACATGCCTGGGCTGTTGGAGGTCAGAGAGGTCATAAAGTGTGAGTCAAAGAGCTTTTATAAACCGTCACGAGGACTTTGACTTTCACGTGTGTGATTCTTAGACAGCTTTGAGTGTATGAGTCAACTTGCAATTTGGTAATTTGAAGCCAGACTCTAGGTAACACCAGCTAACCAGAGAAGAGCTTATTTCAGTGTCCAGTGAAAGATGATGCTGGTGGCTTGCATGGAGGTGTTGTCAGGTGGGAAGTGAAATGTGTGAAATGTGTTCAGGTTCTGGATGAGTTTAGAAGTTCTGGAAAGTAGGATTTCGTGATGGTTTGGTGAGAAGTCATCGATAGCTCATTCTTCTCACTGGCACACATCTAACTGGTCCTCAGTCTCGTCAGGACACACCATCCTTTTATCTCCCGATGTCTCTCCATTGCAGTGCCGCAGTAACTAACTGGCATCCCCCTGGGCTCAATAAATTCTTCCCACAGGAGTAAAGATCGTTCTGAAATATTCATCTGTTTATAACCACCTTGAGGTTAAATTCTCAGTGTGTTTTCCCTGTTGTGGGCAGATTTAAAAAGTCCAAAGTCTACAACAGACCCTGTCATACAGAATCCTTAACCTGCCTCCTGCTTATCTCCATAGTTTTGTCTTTCACCTCTTCTCTGTATACTTTATTGCCTCTTATTTCTGATTTTATGAAAGGGTCATCAATCCTGGGAGAGTCCATGCTCTTCCTTTTGCGTGAGATGTCCTTTACATCTTGTCTGTTAGTGCATTACAAGGCCAGTTTGTGTGTCCTTTGGTCAGTAAGAACCTTCTCTTGCCCTGATTTGACACATCAGCTACTCTGATACTTTTGCTTCTTTCTCCTGTGGTCCTGGTACACATCTCTGCTTGTGGTCTACCTCTGATTCTGCCATGAACAATAGGCTAAGGGCCTTGGTAGTGTTTTTCCGGTCATCTGGCATAAACTCAGCACATATGCATTGACTTTTAGGTAGTTGGCGTGTTAGGCAGAAGTGACTGCAAATGTATTGGGAACCGTGACACTGTATTATGTCACTGCAATAGCAGAAGTGGAAGAAGCATTTGTTTGGGGGCCCTAACAGGACAAGCTCATTGGGTTGGAAAGAGTTGGTATTTCAGTGTAGTTTTTATGGAGACCTGAGGGCTACCGAAGAAGGGAGACTGGCCGAAAAGAAGGGGCACAGGGCACAGAGGCAAAAGTTTTTCTTTTTTCTGAAACAGTGAAGAACTGATCAGATACTTCAAAACAGAACGAAACAAAACCCAAAGCCGCGCCCCCCCCAATCCCAGATAGATTTGTGTTGTTTTGGTTAAGCTGCCCTTTGTTCCTATTCCACCAAGAATCTGGGTTGTAGCCGGCACAAAAGACAGTCTGTGAGATGGAGCGTACTTTTGGGTTCTTCCTAAGAAGTGAGGAATGGAAGGTATGAGGGTTGTCTCCCACTGAAGAAATGATTTTGAATTTTATAGCACAAAGCAAAAAATAGTTCAAGTGGGGTAAACTTNCTAAGAAGGATGCCACAGGCTGTCCAGTCCAGGCTACCCGGCAGGAGCTTCGGCCCCGCCCCTCTTACCTGTGCCCAGGCTCACCTGGGGGAATGGAGGCAAGAAAGGCTACACAGAGTAGAGAGGCCACAGGCAGCAGGGAGAGCTTCCTCAACGCCTTTGTCTGTAACCCAGGTGTCTTAATTAGGGNTTCTATTGCTGTGAAGAGACACCATGAGCACGGTGACTCTTGTAAAGGAAAAACATTTAATTGGGTGGCTTATATTTTCAGAGGTTTAGTCCATTATCATCATTGTGTGACATGGTGCAGGCAGACATGGTGCTGGAGCTGAGAGTCCTATATCTTACAGGCAACAGGAAGTAGTCAGTCTCACTGGGTGTGGGTTGAGCATATATGAGACCTCAAAGCCTGCCTCCACAGTGACACGCTTCTTCTGACAAGCCCCCACCTACTGTTACAAGGCTGTGCCTTCTAATAGTGCCACTCCCTCTGGGGGGTGCATTTTCTTTCAAACCACTACACCAAGCTTCAGCCCTGGTCTCCTCAGCAGCTAGAAAATTCCTGTGTTCCGAGCTTCCGTTAGTAATGGCAGAAAGTGAGCAGCTGGAAGCAGGGATCCAGTGTTTCTGGTGGCATCACTGGAAGTTGCTTCAAAAGCTTCTCATGGGATTGGGGGCCTCCTGGGCATTATTAGTCTCTCTTGAAGCTCCATAGACCACCAGGTGGAGGAGTGTCCAGTGAGAAAGAGGAAGCACCTCAGGTGGACACTGGGCGACTCTGCTCAGACATCCAGCCCTGTGGGCCACCGTGACACCATGCGGTCTCTTCACAGTCCACTTGGGCTGGTATAGCCTATGATGGTGACAGCATCACCGTGGGGCCAGGCCTGATATATGAGGTCATGGACGACTCCCAGTTACTTGAATGTGAAGCGAGTGGGTATGGAGAAGGTCTCAGTGAGTGTCTTCTCAGCTCTGCACAACACCATTTAGACCTTGGTCCCCACAATACTCCTCTCCCTCGGAGGAATGCACTTTGGAGGGAAATGTGAAGAAAGGTGAATCAGAAGACCTGGTGCCAGAGGTCCTCTGAGGAGGAAGGCACAGGGCTGTGTCAGTTACTTGGCACCTGTGGAAGGAGCTGAGTTCTAATTCCTTAAACTACAGGGAACCTTTATGTCAGCACAAGACGCCTTGAGGTAAGGCAACTCCGTCATCTCAGCTCTGCACGTCTGTCAGGGACCACTCTACTTCCCCTCTGCCCACTTGCCGTTCTGCTCCGGGTGATAGGAGNGCTTTGGTTGTAGACCTGACAGGCATATCGGAAGAAGGGGCTTCTCTGTGCAACACCTGAACAGATAGAGCTCNAGGGGAATTAGAGTATCATTCTCACTCTCTTTAGCTGACCTGAGTTGATTCTGAGCTAGAGGAGACATCGATCCTCCCTCAGAAGAGAACATGGTGGTGAGCAGAGTTCTGACAAGAAGCAGTAAGAATGGGAATAGGAAGGTGNGCTGGAGGGTGGCTGTCATATGCAACNCAGGAGAAGAAGGNAGGTAATTTCACTTAGAGACAGGGTGCAGAAGAGGAGGCAGTAATGACATAAGAGGACGAGAATGTAGCCATGGCTGAGAATCATCTTGGAGTTACTTCATTCAAAAGAAAAAGAAAACTGTTTTGAAGTCCCATAGCACTGCTGGCAGATGCTTGCTGTATTAAAAACTTCGTGTTATCCTGGAAAGCGTAGCTTTTGTTGAAAAATTTGCAGATTTCTATTTCTGTGAGGTTTCATTTTGTCTTCCGTGGCAGAGTTGGTCTTCTGGAGAATGTATTTGCATTAGGAAAGTGGTTTGGTTAAATGCATCTCCTTTGCTGACTTTTAATGGAGGAGTCAATGTCAAGAAAGTAGAAGTTGGGTAGGAATAGGGACAGGTGGACTGTCTGACATTGCTGTGACCAATGGGGGTGTGAGGAGTGAAGAATGACTCACTCATCAGGCTACCATGAAACTTAGGAATTAGTGGAAATTGGGTTCATTCAAAACTGAGCGATTTCAGCCATGGGGCTGAAATCATAGGGTGATGACGAAGGGATTAATTAGGATTAATTATATGTATTGTATATANGTGTAAATGTATCACAGTAAGCAACTGGAAAATGCTTGAGTTTGGTGGTAAACAGGAACAAAAAAAGATGTGACAGGGTTTTCTGGATTTGAAGGAAGTGTTCTTGTCAAAGGTGTCATTGTAGGACTCATGGAAATGAGAGTGTATGTGAAATCTCAGCAGAGAATTTAGAGGCATGAAATTCAGAGCCGGCGATAATTGAGTGAGCAAGGCAGAGAGGGATCAAACCCAGAGGGAACGAGCTGAGGATAGAGGGGAGGGGAAGGGGGAGGGAGAGAGAGGGAAAGTGGGTAGAGGTTCAGAGAAATGTTGAAGTGGAAAACTGAAGCGTCTTTCTCAGGAAACAGAAGGTCATGTGTCAGGGGGTAATGATGTGTCTGAGTGCTCGGGAGCAGTGGGGCAGGGATCAGGGTGGGGGACAGTCATCCGTGGGGAGTGGAGGAACTGGCAGGGCTGTGTTTCCCACACACAGATTGGAGATGTTAGTGAGGAGGACTGAACTGGNTGGGTTGTGTTTATACCAGGCATTCTGCGGGGCTCCCCGAGGTGTCATTGCAGCATTGCCGAGGCTGTCAAACCTAGGGAGTTCAAGTTGATTCAAATCACAGAGAAACGTAAAGGGTGGGGGGTGATTTACAGAGTAGAGAGTGAAGACCCGGTAGGAATGAAAGGAAGAGCAAAGTAAGGAAGGAGTGTGTCTGGGTGCAAATTAACAGTATTTGTTCTAATTTAACGAGTAGACTTGAAGGAATAATAGACAGTGGTTTCAGCGTACTGTTAGAAGTCCTTGTGAGCTGTGTGAGCAGATCACGGTGTGGGGGTGCGGTCAGACAGGGAGAGACGGTTGTGACTCCTGGTACAAACACATGGTTGTTCTTACTAGTTTACCTACATGAAGCACAACGTGAGCTAATACAAGTAATGTTAGTTTTACTCAAAGCACACGAGTTTATTGAAGTGTAGAGTTCATTTTCACTCAACAAAGATGTTTCTCTAAAATGTTTAAAATCTGCTTTCATGTTATCCTGGCGGCAGAAGCCTGCAATCCTAGCAACTTGAGAGGCACAGGCATGAGGATCACAAGTTCAAGGCCCTGCCTGGGTTTCGGAGAAGTTCAGGGTTAGCCCGGAAAGCTTGCTGAGACCTTATGGCAAAATAAAAAGTGAAAGGAAAAAAGGGAGTGGTGTAGGGCTGTAGCTCCGGGGCAGAGTACTTGGTTAGCCCTGGGATCATGCCCTACTTTCCCAAAAAAGATTGGTGAAAAGTCATTTTTAAGACAAGGGCATTTAAAAAAATGTGCATTTACTTATTATTATTTATTCAGACCATTATTATTATTTTTCATGTAGACTGATTATTAATTATTATTTTTACTTGGACCCTTTTTGGGAAACTTTCTTAGACTTCCTTAGTGCTGTTTTGAGAGATGTGACTGAGCCCCATGTGACCTAATGTGACCCCTCCCCCCCCTTATGTTTAGAGGTATGGATGCTGGCAGATTTTAAAAAGCAGTTTGAATCCTGTTTCCACCCCAGAAGAGCCTTTTTCAGTGAAGCTAATGTAAGTTCCATGTAGTTTCCTAACATTGTGTTTCTTTGCACTTTTCTAAATGAAGTTAATGCAAGCACCAATGAAGAAGTGGTTGTTACACATACCCAGGTCCCTCCATAAGCAGAAGCCCTCTTCAGGTTGGCTTTGGGGGCAGGGACTTTCCCCACGGTTAATGTAATGTGCCGGACAGTCGGCTTTGCTGCGTTGCTCGTTGCTGGGGTGCATAGCTTTGGCTCACATCCCTGCACGCACACACCTTCCTTCCCCTAGGGCTCCCACACCAATTGTTGAAGTGCCAGACAGCATCAGCCGATAAGATAAGAAGCACATGGTCCATTGCCATCAGCAGGGTCCCTCCTGGCCTGCTGACGCACACAGTCCTCCCCTGATGTCAAAGGGCTGATAAGTAGCTGCTTGGCTCTTATCCTAAATGCTGTGCCAGAGAAGACTCTTTGTCTCAAAGGCAGCTCTGCTGGGGCTTTTTATTTTTTTTGTTTTATATATTTTGTATTATATATATTTGTATTTCTCTTGACTGGGCCAGAGTCCTGTCTGTTTAAATGCTTTAGTATTATTTATGAATGATTTGGCAGAAACAGTGTTAGCAAAGATATGTCTAATTCAGCATACATTTTTTGATTTTTTTTTCGCTAGCCACCTGTCAGGTTCACATTGTGTCTATGTGTGTGTGAGTTTGAGTAATTTGATGAAAAGGGTGGTCTGTAAGTTCTCATGAAAAGAAATGGTTACAGCCTGGCATTTACCCTCCCGTTTTCTGGAACAGATGAGGGGANGCATGAGCTGATCCACAGTAACAACACTTCAGCTGCCCTTGACCCCGGACAGTCTGTTCACCTCAGNGTTCTTACTACNTTCATATCAAAAGTTGAAGGAAAATTAGGTCCCCGAGACAGACCTGCCACCNCTGGTGGTGACCTGCTGGTTCTCAGGCTGCATTTACTTGATTTTTCTAAACTAGCCTCTACATGAAAATCTCTTCAGCCACGCTGTCACGATAATAGTAATATCTGTGTGGGATACCATCATGTAATTGTCTGGTCATCTGAAGGCCTTGTTTTGACAGCTGCACACCTGTTGCTTTACAATTACCTTGTTAGAAACTGGCATGCAGGGTGCTTATATTAGGNTAGAAGAAAGACCTGGAAACCAGTTAACACATTAGCTACTGACATTATCAGTTGCTCATTAACTCAGCTCAGCCTAGTGACATTGACCAAGTTCTTCCTTAGCCTCAAAACATTAAGTTTAAAACACTCACTAGTGGAATACAGCTGTGACCGAGAATTGTGGACTAGAGTATAAAGCACACAATCCCACATACCCAGTCAGGACCAGGGAGAATAGTGAAATGCGTATTTTGAGAATGACGAAGGTGACAATGTTAAATGTCCTTATTATTATTTTTTTTTGAAAGGAACACCCCAGAAATTTGTTCTGGGGATGTAGAAAACATCACTAACCTCCCAAAATCTACTTTTATAGGTGTGGCCTTTTAGCAAGGCCACTTTCATAAGCAATACAATGGTATGTCTCTATTAACTAAATACAAATTATTTTTTATACTGGTTTTAGTAATTGCTGACATTAATGAAAACTATGTTAAGCTGTTCTCATCTATGATACTCAANCCTTAAAAACAGTCACGTGACGGCTGGAGAGATGGATCAGTGGTTAAGAGCACTGGCTGCTCTTCCAGAGGAGCCTGGTTTGGTTCCCAGTACTTACTTATTGGCTCACAGCCATCTGTAATTCCAGTTCCAGGGGATCCAGTGCCTTCTGGTCTCAGTGGGCAGCAGGCAAAGATGTGAGGCATAGATATACATGCAGGCAAACACTCATTCCTATAAAATAAAAATAATTTTTAAAAATCCACACGATATGAGTTATTAGTGTCTATGTTTCCCAGACGAGGAACTGGGGATACAGGAATGGTAGGTGATTCTCATCCTCCGTCTTCATACTCAGAATTTTATGCTGTGTACTACCTGGTGCTGTAGTGTCAGAGGATTCACTTTGCTGTCCTTTATGGGTTGTTAAGACTGAAGTAGAATTTCAGAGTTTGATGGGTGACAGAAGAAAACTTTGGAGGAAGTGGAAGCGCTGTGTTTCTGTCTCAGTCTCTCCTGGTACACAGAGATGAGCTCCATTCTCCCAGGTCTTGCTGCTGCTGCTGCTGAACTTGGCAGCAGTGTGCACAGCTCAGGTACCGGTATTCCATTCATTACAATTCCTGGTCACCTGGTCACCTCACGGTTGAAAGACAATGCACATCTCTTTAGAGTGGAGGGTGGGATGTTTGGCAGCAGGCGAGGACCACAGAAGGAGCGATCTGAAGTGGCTCAGCGCTGTTGGGAGCAGGAGGTTAGAAACTGCAAATGGCCTGGCATGACTGTACATCACGTGTGCGGTCACAAAGTACAGCCCCGTACTTTCCAAAAACACAGTGAGAAGAGAACTCACGTCCTGTGTCAACAGCTAGGGTCGCTCTGCAGTATCTGGGGCAGACATTCTGACTCTGAGGCACAGGAAGGCTTTNCAAACAGATTCATGACTNNTTGGTCTAGTGACAGGCCTCAAGTTCCTAGGGTCCCTGACAGAATTTCATGGTACTTGCTCTCCCAGCATCTTCATATGNGTCGGCAAAGATCTGGTGTAGAAAATATCATCTGTCTATGTGTAGTTCGGCTTGGTGAGCAAAGTGGANGGTTGCAGATCAGTTTCCGTAGACTTAAAAGACTTGTGTGCTNACATCTCCATTCACAGGGCAGGCAGCTCTCCACTCAGTGGACCCACTGTCNTGAGTGTGCCTTTGCAGAGATCAGACTAATGAGGTTTGTGGCAGTAACGAGGTGCTTCTGCTTGGTGGTGGTTTCATTCATGCATTCCATCTCGAGACCCTGATGAACGGCGGTGGTGGCAGTGTAGAAGTCCCTCCTTCCTCTGTTTGCGTTCTGTGTTTGCAGACTCACTTAGTCACTTAAATACACTTGTGACCTGAGAACAAATCCTTGCTTCAGTTCCGTGGTCATTTCTGGATATGTATGTGCAGAGTGTGTGTGAGAGATAATGGGCTGAAAAAGCGAGTCCCGAGAAGCCGCTGCTCCTAGTGGGGGCAGTGNTTGTGTTTGCTGATTCAGAATGTGGCTATGACTAACGGAGGCTCTGGAATAAGAAGATGAAAGAGAGACCAGTTTCTGCTTCCAAAGGTGATGCCAGGGATAGGACCTAACTCAGTGTTGAAGGAACCAATGTGTCACCTGCCCCTGTGAAGCAGTGTTCCCTCAGCAGGCCTTGCAGATGCCTTTCTGTTGGGGTAGATGCTGGCCACCAACTTTATTAAAGAAAATCGAGTCAGGCATGGTGGCACATGCGTGCAGTTCTAACATTTGAGAGACAGAGGCAGGAGGTTATGAGTTGAGGCCAGTCTGAGCTACTGTAGGGAAGTAACAAAGAAAACAACAACAAAAATCATTTTCTAAAATCAATTCGTATTTGAAAATGCTATTTTTGAAAACATCATTCCTCGAGAAAGATGTTAA
>LZPO01097195.1:8754-25402 GCA_001675575.1 Neotoma lepida | reverse complement strand
TNTGTGTGTGTGTGTCTGTCTCTCTCTCTGTGTCCAGAGTCCCACCACCAGTCTCTCTCTTCAGCCCTTTCCCAGGGTTCCAGTGTCTGCTCTTTGCATCATCTACAATTTCTCCTCATGGGAAGGAGTATTTTGTTTTGTTTTGTTTTGTTTTTCAGTGTTTTTAAAAATGCCCCCTTTTGTTTCTAAAAATATATTTATTTTTATTTTTCCACTTAGGTGTATATGTATATATGTCTACCACAAGAATGTGTGTGAGCCAGAAGANGGTGCTGGGTCTTGTGGAGCTGGAATTACATGCGGTTTAATGTGGGTACTGGGAGCCAAGTCCTGGTCCCATGGAGGATCATACTTAACCACTGAGCCAACTCTCCAGTCTCCCAAAAGGTTTTCTCTTAGTCACTTACTGGCCGGAGAGTTCTGAGTTGGGTGAAGCAGACCGCACACCTACTGTCTGTTCTTAGCCCTCAGATGGCTCACCCCAGGCCATGAGAACTCTTTGAGAACAAAGTCTGCTTGCTACCCCAGAAAGCAGACACCAGGGGCCCAGCCCCAGAACGTACTCTGCCTGCATCCAGACTGTGGTGGATCTGGGGTTTGGAAGAACTCGGGGCTTTTAAATCCTTGCTTTGCCTGAGTTGATTTCTGATAGTTCTCTTAGGTGTGAATATGTTATAATGAGAATCATTGTAATTTCTCCCGGAGGAGCTTTTTAAAGTATCTAAAAGATAAAACAACAACAACAACAACAACAATAAAAAAACCCAAAAAAACCCTAAACAACAAAAAACCCATTTAATTATTAAAAAAAAATCTTTTAGCTTTTAAACACACACGCACACACGCACGCACGCACGCACACACGCACGCACGCGCGCGCGCACACACACACACACATATTTCTGTGCAACCTTTGGAACTAAACTAAAGCTTTTGTCCTGAGAACATGACATAGTATTCTCAACTAGTCACAGTGCTCTTCACATGCCACCTAACTGTCACCGAGGGCCTGAAGAAGGCACAAGAGGACTTGTGCCAGTCAGATTGTTTTAGAGAAAGTGCCCTTTCATCTCCCTCCCTCCCTCCCTCGCTCACAAAGTGAGGTCTGCAGTGACTTCTGAGGCTCCTTTTGTTCTACCTGGTGTTGTGTTCTCTCCATGGACTCCTACCTGCTACCACATGGTGTGGGCTGTTGAACGATGGGGTTCGCTGATATAGTAGTCTTAGGATTTCCACACACAATGCTTTTTAGAACCTGGGATTCTGAATTGATGGAATGAAATTCTGGTGCGTGTCAGAGTGGAAGTTTGCCTTTTTTTTTTTTCCTTCCTCAGTGTCTTCTTGACCTCTCAATGGATACTATGGTGTGAAACAGCAGCGATGATGCTATGGGGAACTTTGACCTGCTTAATACTAGCTGACTCTGCCTCCTCCCTCCCCCCCCTTTATTTTTTCCTCCTGGAGACTGAGGATCAAACCTCTAGGCCTCCTCCATGCTGTTATTAAGGAGGTTGGGAAGGAATAGTTAATTCTGCCCAGCTGTGAAGAAACCTTGACTTACGTGTTGCAATTTCTAATCTATAAATGGAGGATAAAATAATCATCTATGAAATGCCCACATGCTTCTTGTCAGTTGCTTCACTATGCGGGACTTAATTTTGAATACGTTGACTAGATATGTCTAATGAAATGACTACCAATTAAAANCACATGATGTGTTTGAGAGTGAAGGATGCCACCCTTCCTTGCACCAGGGGCTCATCTGCTTTGCAAGACTAGGTGAGGACAAAGCTTGTCTACACTGGCTGTAACTGCCTCATGTGGGCACNTGTCNGAGTGAACAGCCGTAAGTGATGTTTTCCATTACGAGATCTGAACAGGCTCCATGCAAGGTTTTATAGAGAATGTGCTTCTGAAGTATCTGTTTTATAAAGATTATCTCTGCGTCATTTCACTGCGTCCCATCAGACTGTGAAAGGGTCCCTGCTGGCCTTGTTCTCATTGGTTCCTAGGCAGAAGTCCGAGAAACAGGCCCCGAGAATCCTGAGGGTCTTCACCTGCTGTCTGGTCCTTTGTGTGGTAAGGAGCAAACATCGGTTCTCGAGACTCAGGACCCCTCAGTGACTCTGCTCTGATGAGTACTTTGTTCTACTTGGGAGTCGCCTCCTTGAAAAATCTATCGGACAATCAGGCTCTAAATACTTAGCCTCCTGGAAGAGCTTGAATTGGGGACTTTTGTTTAAGGATTCTTGGGAGAGGGAAGGGATTTCAGCCAAGGATTGCAGCTTAGAGATGTTTATTTACTGGAGCCAGTGTCTAGGTCCTTCTGTTTGAACATCTTGAGTCTCTGAGTGGGAGATTGTGTTTGTGTGTGTGTGTGTGTGTGTGTGTGTGTGTGTGTGTGTGTGTGTGTGTACATATACATATATATTGCAGGTCTTCATTTATATCATAACTGTAACTGTGATTTTGAATCATTCTGTATTTTTTCGTATATTATTTCTAAATCTAATAGAGCCTATGAGCGAAATAATTATCATTTTATATATCTAGAAAACAGGCTAGAAAGGCTGTGTATGGATCAAATCATTTGACCTGTTCATTTTTTTCTGTCTTCAGAAGACATACATTGGTCATTGTGTTTGTGTGTATGTATGTGTTTGCATGTGTGTTTAGCATACNCTGTTGACAAATGTGTATGTGTTTGGGGAGAAAGAAAAGAACATCATGGCAAATCTCTTCTTATTTTTCAATCCTGAAGAGTAGGAATAACTATTTTTTTTTTTGGTCAACAATTGCATTTCTGTTCTGTTCATCATATTTGAACCCGTTCTGCCTCAGTGCTCTCTTCTGTGAAATGGGAGCATATAGAAAACTATATCTGTGGTGTCTGCCTGACTCAGGGAGTGCTAGCCCCGAAGCTTGGGAGTTGTAGTAATTGTTGCAATGGCTCGTGACTCTCCATACATGTAGTCATGTTCCCATATAGCCATCACCTGCGTGCTTTCTCTTAGGTCTTGACTCTGCCCCCAATCCCTCATGTTCTNTTCCTCTGTGCCCTGCCTCCCCCATCTCTTGTTCACACTTCCTGCNGATTGAATGCTCTCTGCTCTGTCCCTAATAACTCACACTGACACTGTAGCCTGTTGTAGCTGTTTGTTCCTTACTTTTGTGTTTCTGTGTCGCAGTACACCATGAAGCTGTGACGGTGGATGCATTGTGACCCGTTCATCTACACTGTCTCTGGCAAGGATGTTGGTGTGGGTGTGGAAATTCCCATCTTGTTTGATGCTGAGCAGCCATTTGGACATAGGCAGATCCCATTCCTTCTGGGAGTCCTGCCTGTGCAGTAGCTGCCATTTGACGCCCCATGAGGTGGACAGCGGGGGCCTTTGATCACTTCAGGAGCCAATAATTGCTTTCTCATCTTAATGTTGAATGTTGGTACCTCCTTGTGTTCCTCCTTTCCACGTCACTGGGAGTTCCATCGCTGACCATACTTCTCTATAATCCCATATGAAATCAATATCTAGATCTCATGACTACACACATGTATATCTTATGAACTAAATGTTCCATGGGTTTAAGTTTGGGTACATTTCATTTTACAGAGTATGTTTTTATAATAGATTAGTCTAACTGCCANATCCTGTACAGTTGTCTTCGTATTATATCAGGAGAAACATCATTTTAAAAATGTTTTAGATGCATAGGTGTTTTGCCTGAATGTATGTCATATGTCTGTGTGTGTGCCCACATGTGTGCCTGGTGCCCANGAAGGCCCAAAGAGGGCATCAGGTCCCCTGGAACTGGAGTTAAAGATGGTTGTGAGCCACCATGTGACTGGCTGGGAATTGAGCCAGGGTCCTCTGGAAGCATCCAGTGTTGGGAGCTTAGAATGTTTCTGTTGCAAAATGGTCTGGAATCTCAGCACTTAAAGAGGAGAGACTCATTCAAAAGACTATATATAATTTAATTAGAGACATATACTTGCTTTGAAGTTTTCTAGAGAGACTTAAACTTTTTCAGATGGGATGATATGCAATCTAATTTTCTTTTATGATTTCTGAAAAAACAGTATCGGGCAGAAATGGGGATTTATGTTTTCTTTGCTGGATTGAGCTGAATGAATATTTTTAGGAAATGCCAGTCATTTTAGTGTATGTACACACACACACACACACACACACACACACACACACACACACACACACACACACACACACACCCCACCTGCTGGCACTCATGCTAGTGTGCTTGCCTATGCAGATGTGTGTGGAGGTCTGCCATTGAACTCAGAGCTTATTGTGGAGTTCATCAGGATGGGTGGCTTTTGAGGCCCTAGTACTCATGGTACAGATGCAAGGTTCCACATCCACGTTCTGTATGGATGCTTGGGGGCCCTNGTATGCTTGAGCCCCGTGTAACTCTCCAACTGTTCTCAGTGTGGCTGATTCATGCACATCTCTCTTAACCCTGCTGCCTTCCGAGCTGTGGACTCATGTTCCCTAGACCGTAGAAGTTTCCACGTAGACAACCGAGGTTCAGTGTGTCTAAACCCAGACTGTTTTCCCCCCCAGTATTTTCTGTCCTGTTTTGGTATTGTTGGTCACTATGAAAACTAAAGTCACCTTTGACATAGCCTCCTGCCTCACTGTCTTTAATTTGTCAATACATCCTCTTGTGAGGCTTAGAGTGTATGAAAGAGACCTTTAATAAAGTTAGGGATGTGTTATTGTATGCTGAGCACCATCCACAGAAGTGACTGGTTTGCAGAAGGTACTAAGCACACATTTACTGAGTGACTAAATAGGGCCTTAGCCTTGAGAATGGTTTGTATCAGCATGCTCTAGTTCCTGTGAATGTGCTGTTGTGGTTGGACGTGAAATGTCTCCTCCAGGCTCATTGGACACTTGCTCCTCAGCTGGTGGTGTTTAGGGATGTTGTGGAAGCCGGGGCCTAGCTGCAGCAAGTGGGTGACCAGTCTGGCTTTGGAGTTCACTGGCCTGCACTGCTTTGNGTGTGACCTCAGTCTTGCTGCCTTTACAATGTGGGGTACTCCTGCTGTCGGGCCTCCCTGGCAGTGATGGAGCCTGTACCTTGAAGTAGGAGCCAGAGTAGATCCATTCTGTAAAGTGTTTCTGTGACAGAGAAGAAAACAGTAACTTTTGTGCCCTTATCAGCAGTGTCTTCATCTATTTATTTATAGTGTGATTTTAATTCTGATTCATCCTAAGGCATGATATATGCCTGATAGTCAGGCCTCGATGCTATTAATAAGCCAAATGTTGAGTCAAAGAGGTGTGAATAGTAACATCATTTTATAAGTTAAATCTAAAAAAATAACATTTCTAGATGACTTTATGATCAGACATTTTTAAGCAGTGTGTTTTCTTTTCCTCTCTTCCTCTCTCTTCCCCTTTTTTCTTCTTTACCCTCTCTCTGCCCCCTCCATCCCTCTCCTTTTGAGACTGGGTCTTGCAGTAGAACCCACACTGGCCTAATGTACCTTACACTGGCCTTAAAATTTCCTGTCCTATTCAGTCTTCCCATGTGCAGGAAAANGTGTGTTTCCCAGTTTTNCTGGAAACAATGATTTCAGCTCCTTCTGAGACTTTCATGAATTTTGATTTTCTTTGTTTCAGATCTGTCAGTCACGTCTTTTCAAACCCTTTTAACAAGTGAAAGGGGTTGCTCCTGGGAATTCTCAACAAAAAGGTGCAGGGTTTTCACATTTAGGGTTCCATGGTACTTTAAAGGNANGANAGTGGAGATGAGGCACTGTGTATCTGTGTACACATGGGTGTGGACAGGTGTGTGTCCCTCAAGAGGTCAGAGCCCCCCATCTGTGTGTACATGTGTGTTGGTAGATGTGTGTCCACTGTGGANGTCAGTTCTCCTTATCTGCTGCCTTCTGTGATTGAACTCCAGTTTGATTTTTCAATATTNTTCTCTCCCTGAACTTGCAGCTCCCTGCTGCTTGGCTAGACTGGTGTCCAGCCAGGTGCTGGCAGTCTCCTGCCTCACTACCTAGGGCTGGAATTACAGGGCTGTACCACTGCAACTGTAAGTCCTGGGAATCCCAGCTCCGGTCCTTGTGCTCATGTGGCAATCACTTTGCCCACTGAGCCATCACCCAGCCCAGGTAGAACTTCTTAAGTAATAATTTGATCCAGGTAGTAAATAACTATAAGAAATGATGGCTGTTACTCTACTTTTCTTTCTAAATTTAATGTTAAAACCATGCATGGCCATTTTTTTTAAATTTCTGAGTCTATCTGTACATTTTTCTGATATTCTCTTGTTGGAGGATGTCTCCCTTTTTTTCTCCATTTTTCCTATTCTTTTTTCCTCACTCTACATTAAATTATGTGAAACCCATGTTTTCTTCTTTCCTCTGTATTTTAATGTATTCTTAAAACATGGCATAATACCGTACAATTTGTTTCTGTCGGAGGATTTCTGAAACACTTTTTAAAAGAACCTTTATCAAGTGCCACACTGAGAACTCAGGGGACAACGATGGATGTAAAAGTTCTTGCTGCTTTAAGTGTGGACATGATTTGTCTGACAGGCGAGGTTGCTATCCCTCTTGGCAGCAGGCACACTCGTCCACAAGTTCACNGTCCATGTGGTAGTTGAGGTGGAATGCGCGTTCAAGGTTGTCCCATCGTGTTGCATTTCAGGCTGTCATTGTCCTGTGTTTGGGACATCATGTCCAGGCATTTGAACACGGCTGTATTCCATCTTGTCTTTGTGACTGTCATATCACTACACGAGGCACATCAATCTGGAATCGACTGGACTCTAGTTTAGTGAGTAAAATTACTGTTTCAATTTGGTCACCATTTGAGCCAAGTTACCTTCAGCCAGGAGGAGCCATGTCCACCCCTGCTAGCCTGGGGCTNTTTTCAGTAGTTCTGTCTTAACTGCTTGGTTCCCACCTACTCTTACTCTCTGGTTACTTCATCCAGGAAGAGTTCTCATGCTGACTTACCCATCAGCCTTTAGGTTTGTCTCTTCAGTACACATGCACTGTCCCTCCAACTGGCTGTCACCATAGCCCTGGGCTTGCCTTCCTGGGTGGTACTGCTAGAAATTCTCACAGGGACTAGCTTTTGGTCAGGTTAATATAGTGGTTAGTTGGGTAATTTCTGTGTTTGACACGTCTCAAGCATGGCTGCATCTGAAACACTAGCTATTCTGAAATGCTGTCAGATGCTAGCCCATAGCTGGATATGAGTTTCTTGAAAAATGATATTGCTTTAAAACAGCAGCCTGAGTTTTTCTAGCAGAAAGGCGTGCCTCGGTTTCTTGATGGAAATGCCCTCTTTTTATAGAGGATGGGTGCTCTTCAAGTAGCTGTGGATTGGTTGCACAGCACATGCTCAGATCCTCACATCTGTTTCACTTGTGCTGTGTGACAGACACAGTGAGGTTTGGAGTGGCCTTCTGGGGAAGGTAGCCTGTATTTGAGCATGTGTCTACTGATGAGGAGTCCTTAGTGCCACCAGTAAATTTAAGATGAGAAGTAGGGGTGTAAGTCCTCCCCACTCTACAATTCCTGAGGGTAAAATATTTGGGGCTTAACCTTACTCTTAGGAGTTTGCTCGAAAATCGAAAAAACTGTCTTNATTTTTGTCTTAAACNATTAAGCAACAAGTTTGTAGTTAGAGTTCTTAAGGTGACTTTGATTGCTTCCCTCGGTGGTAGTCTTAGGGGCCATGTGGGAGGGGTCTTTGATAAATGCAAATAATGAACACTGGAAGCAACAGCTTTGAAGCTGTGTGGCCCTGCAGGCTGCTAATGCAGAAGTTCTCCCGACACCAACAGCACATCATACCAGGGTCAGCGCATGAGCCTGGATAAAGCCACTGTCGGGAGGGTGTGCTTGTGTGGGACAAGAACGTTTAGATGGTGCGTGTTCGTGAGAGACAAGCTTAAGTTTTACGAGACCTTCGTCCTAGCTCTGCTTCCTGCTTTTCTCCGTCATTACAGAGACATTTCTGGCATTGTTTCCTCTATAACCTCAGGGCTGCCACGTGCTCATTTCTGTGTAAGACTTTGCCTTTTAAAACACGCCAAAAGAAACACGTTTAGAGCCCATTAATCCGTTCATATATTTGACATGAAGGAACTATGAATGACATAAACCCTTACACCCATAACCNTTTATCTAAGCACGACAGGCCACACATTAAGGACGCATTCGCGAGACTGGTGCNGTGCCGGTGGACTGAGGATGTCAGAATGATACTGGTCATTCATGGTATGAAGTTACTACTTTTCCAGACAGCTTCACATGGACACTGGGGCTCTGTGCAGAAACAAAAAGGAAATGCATGTAGGAGAGAAAGACTCATTAAGGCTGAGGCAGCAGTAATTGTGGTGGGAGCAGTGGGCCGCCGAGAAGACTCCCTCGGACCCAGCACTTGCTGAGGGTGTGGATTCCAGGCTGTGTCTGGGATCTTGTGGAGCTGGGCAGTTTCCAGCAGGCCCAGCTGGGCCGCCGCCACCGCTTTCCCAGTCCTCTGCTAACTCACAAGACAAGCGTTACTCATGGATTCCTTCTCTGAGGATGACAGTCTTGAGTGCCGTGGCCTCTAGAACGACCCCTGAACTTGGAGTCACTAGCATGACTCACAGGGCTCAGCATATGGTTGTGCTCAAGACAGCTGACTTGCGCTCCAGTCTCTCCTCACAGCTGCACTTGTAATCCCTGAGAGTTACTCTAGCCAGAGGGCAGAGGAGAGATGTNTGTCAGCAAGGTCCAGGGGACAGCTGGCTCATGCTGCCAAGAGCCTTTCCTCTTGGAGTCACCTGGGGCATTCTAGGTCCCTCTGTCACTAACTTGTGATGTGTGTTGTGGACTGCCAGGGGAGCATGTTGGAGATTCAGTACTCCGGCTTTTTAAAACCCGGGGCTTTGGTCATAATATACCATAGAGATACCCTCTGTCTGTACACTCCCAGATTTCAGACTTTTAGAAAGAAAACTGGTGACACAGGCCATGCTGTCACCCAGCGACCAGGCCTTTATTATTCTGTGGACTGTACATACCCTTGGAGCCTCGTCCCTCCTATGTCAGCCAAGGTCTGCCTTGCAAGCAGCCATTCTAAGCAGCCATTCTGAGAGGGTGACATTCAGGCCTTGCTGTGACTCTTGGAGATGCCTGCTATGTGGAGACTGAGATAGACTAGTTACCAGTTAGGACACTCGAAGAGTTTTTAGCCTCATTTGAAAAGCTGACGTTTAGTGAGCGATCACTCAACACATAGGAGATTTCATTTGACAGTGGAAACAGGGTGCAGGGAGAGCATGATGCTCTGGAGCAGTCAGAGCTAAGGGGGTCTCTGGTCAAGTCGCTTCTGGTCTGAAGGCCTCACATAGGCAGATGAAGGGTGAGGAGGGGTCAGGCAGATGGCAGCATCGCCATGTGTGCGGTGAGGTCTTGGTGTACTGGAGCAGAAAGTGGGGGCACAGGGAAGGGGGCCTGTTTTACTGACCACTCCTTCTCATCNGCAGGTTAGACCAGGGTGAGCCTTGGGAGGTAGAGACCTCCCGCTAACCCTTCCTTCCACTCCCTTACAAGAGCAGCTTTTCAATTTGTAATCTGAGTCAAGTGTTGTTCCAAATCAGAGGTAGCACTGGCCAGGAGCAATCCCGAAAACTCACGGTCTCGGAGGGAAGAAAGTCCAAAGAGAAAGGATGCAGTTGGGCTTTGTGAGATGGGCTGTTGGGCTGTGTCCTTGTTTTGACCCTGGTTATTGTCTCTGTGGTNACGAGATCACTCATCTAAGAACTCCACACCTCTATGCTTCTGTCCTTATTTTATACTCGGGACTGTGACTTGCATGGAGTGTTTGCTGTGTACCAGACACATAATTCTGAGAGANCTAACAGAGCCAGTACATGGATGGATCCCAGTGTCAGCTCGTAGAACACTTCCCTGCACGCCAACTGCACCAGAAGCAACCATGTGTTAATAGCACATGCTATTTAGTCACTTTATCATTGATGCGGGGAAGCAGCTCAAGTAGCAGGAGTGTGGCTGCCAGNAAAGGAGACCCAGGAAGGAAAAGGTGGATGAAATTGGGTTTTGGAATTCTCAGAACAGATGTAACTGATTTTTATGTTTGACAGATTTTGTGCTGAGGTGCTAGCGTTACTCATTTATCTTGCAATTTATGTTAAGGAAAAATATTTCTGGTGTGTGTTTTGGAACTGCCTTTTGACACTAATTAGAATTTTTATATAAATTTGTGTATGCACCCAGCTCTTGTGTNCTTAGACAGCAGGGGTTCTCAGGCTGTGAGAAGTCCCCCAACAGCAAACCAATTGTGGAAGAATGAGCTACCTGCCCAGGGAGNGTGTTGCAGGTTTGAATTGTGTCCCAAGACATCTATCTGAGGATTGCCAGATTGTTAATTCTACTCTTAATCATTGCACTTGAACATGGAGACACTAAGACCAAATCTGAGAGCCCAAACTACATAGCATCGAGACTGAGCAGAATGAGGACCAAGAGCCAAGTGTTCTCCACATTGAACATCCGTATCTCTTCCTGCCATTCGCCACAGGATGTTCCTCTCATCTCTCATAGATCTGACTGACCTTCAGGGATTGAGGGCTTCTGTGGTACAATATTTAAGAGTGGGAAGTCATATTGTTAAATTGGCCTCACAGGTGGGCAATGCTTTAAGAAGGGAAGAGTGGTTTAATTTATGTTCTGTTCCCACCTGGATTGAGCACAGAGGGAACTGTACTACCGGGACAGTTGTTACGATATTTCAGAGAAAGACTCATTGATCATGTATACCTTAGAATGTAGCCTGTGGACTTGGGACCTAATTTGTGNTGAAAGACTCTTGGTTGTGGGGAAGACCTGAGTGAGGGGAGTGTCATGGGCCCAAAGTGTGACAGGAGTAGAAGGGCAGACTGGACCTCTGCTTTGTGTGTCTGTCCCTGAGCTCTTCCTACAGGTACAGCATGGACTGGGGACTGGGAAAGCAGTGCTTTTCCTAGAAGGTAACTACTGAGCTTCGAATCCGAAGTTCCATAAACATAGTTCTTAAGAATCTCCAGGCAGTTATACTCAGGCACGGCTCCCCCTTAGTGCGTGCCGATCTCTTTATTGAATGAAAAGCTGTCAGGACTAAANNCTTAAGGTTGTGTATGATTTGAATCTAAATGTGTGTCTAGTTGATGTCTAAACGGAGAGGTAACTATTCCAGCAGGTGTGTTTGTAACCTAGTGGGATNTGTCCTAAAGGACAGACCACCTGTCCCCTACACTCACAGTGATCACACACTATCNTGTGAATAAAGAGCAAGTGGACTGAACATGGTGTGAGACTCACTGCAGGGACTAACATCCTTCTTACNTTTTTGTCATGTTCCACCTTCCACGCCCAGCCTTCTGTTGTGTAAACACTGGCATGTGTCTCCATTTTATTCACTGCGCCGTAAGGTTCTCTGGGTTTTGACAAATGCGTAGTGTTACAGATTTACCACCATAACATCACAGAATAATTTCTTGACCTACGTGATCTGCTGTGTTTCACCCAGTCAGCTTCCCTCCGTTCTTCTTGGATTCAGACAATTGCTAATCTCTTTCCTATTTGCCCTAGTTGACCACCCTCTTCCTCCTCCTTTTCTCCTTCCTCTTCCTCTTCTTCCTCCTCCTCCCCTTCTCCTCTTCCTCCTCCTCCTCCTCCTCCTTCTTGGTTGCATAGCTGCAATTATTTAATGTACAGCCCCGCAGGGTGGCTTATCTCCCTGGTAAGAGTCATCCATGTCTTCTCCTGGCTTCTCATCTCTTCTTACCATGAACGAACATTGAGTTATGTACAGGTTTGTCTGTGTCTTCACTCACTGGAAGGCAGCTTGGATGCCTCCACAATTAGCAGATCATGGGAGAAAGTCATTCACGTAGTGTTCCCATGCAGGTATTTATGTGGATGTGGGCTTCCATGTGAGCTGGGCTAATGTTGAGTGTAATGAGGGATATTATTATTGTGTCATACAGGGCAACTTTTTAAAAAAAAATGTGATAATAAACGAACAACCCATCTTCCAAAACAGCATCCTGCTTGGATACTGACCAGCAATGAGCAAGGACTGATGTTCAGCCTCCATACCAACAATTAGTGCTCTGGGGCTTTTGGACTTCAGCCATTGTAANAACTATGTAGCTAAGTCTTGTTTTCGTGTTACCTTCANTTCACTAATGACCAATTAGTACCTTTTTTGTGTTTATCTGTGATATTCACATCGTCTTTGCTAAGGTGTTTGTTCAGCATTGGGTCTATTTTTAAAGGCTGGCTGTTTGTTTGCTTATGGCTGACTTTTAAGAGTATATTTTGGGTGCAGGTCCTTTATGTAATATACAGTTTGCAAACAGGACATAGCTATAATGTGCTGAAATAACAAGGAGCCCACCTTACAACTGTCAATGAAGCCTGGCTTTCTGGGACATCGGAAAGTCACAGTAACAGGGAAGGGGACCTGAGAGGTGAAATCTCTTCAGAAAAAAGTGGAGGGTGAGTCCTTTAGCCTCGCAGGATGCTCCTTCTTGAGGTCACAGAGGAGTATGTAAAGACCGGAGACTGAAGGCATGTTGAGAGTCCTGAGTCACAGTGTGGGCATCCTGGTGGGTGGGTGATAAGAACACGGAAGTCAAGGGCATCTGGGAAGTTAGAGTGAGGACCATGGAGTGTGTCATCAAAGTGGTGGATGTGAGTCTGAGGAACCAACTTCTGTGGACATAAGAAAAAGGAGTACTGTCTTTCCATCAGCTGTCTCCTCAAGGTCCCCACCCTACCACTTTCACTCCAGTGGCCTCTTCACATCAGCCATCTCCTACAAGGTCCCCATGCTGCCGCCTTCACTCCAGCGCCCAATTCTTTCTATATCTAGGGATGTGCCTTGCCATGCCAGGTGAGCACTCGACTCTGAGGAGTTCTTTGTCTTTAGCATCTCACAGGAAGTTTCAAATTGGATTCTGTTCCAAAGGTGCCCCTTTGCCCTGTGCGGAATCCGATGGGTCTCCTTCCCTTCTGTCATGTGCTGTGTGTGTTGTATGCGTCCTTTCACCCTGTGCGGAGTACAATGGGTCTCCGTTCCTTCTGTCCTATGCTGTGCGTGTTGTATGTGTTGCCGTCAACCGTTTAGTGCCTGATTTCACTGAAGGAAGCCGTCTGCCTTCTCAGCTCCCCTGCTCTACTGTAAGCTTCTCACAGCTGTGACTCAAGTGCTCAGCAGAATTAATTAACACGTGTGGATTCTCTGCTTTGTGGGAACGTGTGGCCTACTCTCNGCAGGGACAAAATTAGACTTAGTTTCCTTCTTTTTATTTTGTGTCCAAGTCAAGTTTCTACTGGTGCTGTCATCCAGCCATTCCTGCGGACGGCCGTTCACGGAATCCCAGTGAACATGGGGCAGTGAGAGCAATTTTCACACCCAACTTGTGTTTGGGATTATTTTAATCTAAAAAGATGTAACTTCGTATTTTTGATATGAAAATATATCAGCTTACTGTGTCTTANCTATAGCCAGCCATTTTCAGTGGATGGAAACTTCACCCAATAGTGAGGGGGAAACGGCAAGAGCATTCTGAACTCACATTGGTCATACCACCGGCTTCAGTGCTTGTGGAAAGGGAGGGGTTTGAGCTGACAGCAATACAGATGGACAGTGACTAACACATTCATCAATCACTTTGGCAGCCATACGTGGTGCATTGCCAGGTTTAATCGATGGTAACTGTTGACCTCAAAGTCAGTGGTTTATGCAACCTAACGTACAATAGAGAGTTACAGCCCGGCTCAAGAGCCACTGGAACTGACAGTTGGGAAACAGCTATTTGGTGTGACTTAGCATCTGTCATTTCAAACTGCCAAGTTCTGACTTTCCATTCCTTAGTTTTACCCTTTTATTGTGGTGATAACATAGAATGTCATCTTAGCCTTGGAACATAAGCAGTTAAGATTTCATGACATCTTGTCATTGCCCATAGCCCACATGCTTCCAAAGCTCTGCCCTTTTGTCAAGTAGCAACCGACTTCCCACTAAGTCATACTGTCCCAGCGCTCTGCCTCAGAGGGAGGCTCCTGAATCCTAGCACACTGTGTCTGTATTCTATGTATTTCCCGTTTGAAGATGCTGCATTGGGTGAATCTTATTCTCTCCGATTCCTTTGCAGGTTTGACGGATGAGAAAGTGAAGGCCTATCTCTCTCTCCACCCTCAGGTCTTAGATGAGTTTGTTTCTGAAAGTGTCAGTGCGGAGACGGTAGAAAAGTGGTTGAAGAGAAAAAACAACAAAGTTGAAGGTAAGATGCCGCCTGCCCGCCCGCTCGCTCACTCCAAGTGCACGCAGATTTAAGACCAAACTTTCCTAGCCCAGAATGGGACAACATGTGTTAGAAAACAAAACATGTTTAATCCCAGCACTTGGGAGGCAGAGGCAGGTGGATCTCTGTAAGTTCGAGGCCAGCCTGGTCTACAAATTGAGTCCAGGACAGCCAGGGCTATGCAGAGAGAAATCTTGTCTTGAAAAAAGCAAAACAAACAAAAATCCCATGAAATAGAGATAGACATTTTATTTCTGTCAGTTTTATTTTTTATTTTTTTTAAAAGATTACAAAGTTAGAAAGAGGAACTAAATAAATGTGGGAGAA
Source organism: Neotoma lepida (assembly GCA_001675575.1). NCBI lineage: Eukaryota > Metazoa > Chordata > Mammalia > Rodentia > Cricetidae > Neotoma > Neotoma lepida. The sequence continues at coordinate 10,723 of LZPO01097195.1, read as the reverse complement.
ACATCCTTAATTAAAAGAAAAGACTTGGCAAATCATCGCTGAGAATTTACTTACTGCTTATTGTATTAGCGAGCTTGGAGTCACCGCAGTGCGACATCTGAGGCCGTGAACTCAAAAGAGAAATGGTTCATTTGTTTCTAGTTCAGGATTTAATAGCCCCATAGCTTTTGGTTTCTGGCAGGGACAGCGGATGGCAGTGGCAGGGACCTGTGTCTCAGTGATGAGCTCTCCTCACCAGCTGGGAAGAGAGACTGAGGAAGGAGACATGGCCTCCACATCTGCTCTAGTGGCTACAGGGCCACTCACAGACCCTTCTACCTGATGGGGCACAGCACACCCAGGACAACCACTTTGTTGACCAAGGGAGCACTGTCTGCATGCAGACCATACCAGTGATTGATATTGATCAGAAAACATAGTTCATGTTCCTATCTCTAGATACTACATTTTGCACAAGGCTGTCTGAAAACACCATACAGACTGCAGGAAGAACCTGGCTTATCTTTGACCCATCCTTCCTTCATAGCCACGGAGGCTACCGGAATGGAACTTCCAGTAGTCAAACGAGGATGGGCCCTATTTGATGCAATGGAGAGAGGCGAGAGGGACTCGAGAACTGTTTTAAATTTCAGATTCTTTGATGAGCTGCCTATGCTCTGGTAAATAGCCTCCCCCAGTGTTCATCCAGGCAACCCTGTGCCTGGTTGCACACCAAAGACAGGCTTGCTAGGAATAGGGTTTCAGTGGAAGAATGCTGAAAAGGACTAAAATTTGTTATGTGGATGCATGAAACTGTGAAAAGAATAAAAAATAAATAAAATATTTAGATTCCTGGGATTTCAGGCATATTGTATTTAAAATTTATGCAAAATATCATTTTAGGGGAGGGCTCCCTTTGTGTGTTTCTCTCTTATTCTCAGAAATATGTTATCTTTTAAATTAATCAGTTACTTTTGCAGTTCAAATAATAGAAAACAGAGTTTCACATATGCTGGGCAAGTGCTCTACCACCAAGCTACATCTCCAGGCTTTAAAAATACTTTTATTTTAAACACAGGTTGCTTAAGAAACAGTTCTGTTTATGAAAATACAAGTGTAGACTCAAAAGGTGTGTGAGGTCAAATACATTTCCCTACAAATTGAGTCAATATGACTGTGTTCTTTGAATATTGCAGCATAATTTTCCTTTATTTCTAAATGGGTGTATTTGGCTACCTGACCAAATTTGGTCTCTCATATTTATTCATGTTGTGCTCATAGGCACAGTTAATTCTTGTGTTAACACCAAAATAGTTCTGGGGGGGTGGGATCTTCNTAGTGCGATAAACATCCTAACTTCTGTCTGACATACAGAAGTGAGTGTTTTAAAGATGCAGTAGAAATAAGGATGATTTCCATGCTCTGAGTAAGCCTTTATAGTTTCTGAATATATTATAATGAAAACAAATATTTGCAAATGAGAGCTTTCTCACTGAGATATGAAACAGTTTTAAAAGCGACCGTAGTGATTTGTACAGTGTCTACGAGTATGAGTGTGTGTGAGCGTGTGTTTTCAGAGGAAGAAACGTAGCAACAAATCGGAGATCAGCATTTTCCTCTCAGGACAATCCTATCCTTGATGATTAAGGCCAAAGCTTAACCAGCATGTCCCATCACTATGAATCAGAGACTGGAAAACATTTTGAGATGATTGACACCTCAAGGAGGGTGGCTAGGCTTTGAAAGTACATCCTGGAGAATGATGCATATTTTGGGGCAGGGAAGACAGCTCAGTCCTGCTCATGTGCCTTCCACAAAGCATGAGGATCTGGGTCCAGATCACCAGCACCCACTTAAGAACCTGGCATTATGGTGGGCACCAGTAACCCCAGTAGTAGGATGTTGGTGGTGGTAAATACAATTAGATCTCCAAAGTTCACTGGCCAGCCTGCCTGACCAAATCAGGGATTGCCTCTTCTAAGGAGGCAGA
>LZPO01097194.1:271233-285864 GCA_001675575.1 Neotoma lepida | reverse complement strand
TGTTAGGTAAACACGTCACTGAACTGTATCCCCAGCTCCTCAGGCTCCTTATCTTGAGACAGAGGTTTAATAAGTTGCCCAGGCAGGCCTCAAACATGAGATCTTCCTGCCTCAGCCTCCCCAGGGGCTGGGATTACAGGCTTGTACTTTAGGCCCTGCCCTTGCTGTCTGTCTTTTGGAAAAAGAAGTTTCAGCAACTACAATGGCACCTGCTGCAAATTAATGACAACTTTTTATGGCCATCTGACAACAGATAATCAACTTTTTTTTTTTTTAAGACAAGGTCTCCCTATATGGCTCTGGCTAGCCTGGAACTTGCTATATAGACCAGGCTGGCCAGATTCATAGAGATCTGTCTGCCTCTGCCTTCTGAGTGCTGGGATTAAAACTGTGCACCACCATGGTCAGCCCCCCTCTTATGTTCATATATATTCAACTTTGATTGAGACAAGAGCAAGAAAGCAATTTGTATTTTGGTCTCAATCCTACAACNGCCTGCAACTTCCCCAGATCTCATAAGAAAGCTCGCCTCTACTCTCTCTTTCTGAAAAAGAAAAGAGCAAGCAGCTCATTTGAAGGAGAAGAGACTCACCTTCTGTAGCTGTGTTTTTGTCTCATAGTAGGCGATGACTGGAATGGATGCTCGGTGGTAGGCCTCCAGGCGCTTGGCAATGGTCTTGGCAGTGTCCTCCCCANGCTGGCTGCTCTGGCTTCTCTGCAGAAGGCGGTTGGTCATGGTGTCTGCTGAGCAGTCCATGCAGATCACCAAGTGTGGGTCTCCAATCTGGGGTGAAGGGTGGGGTGAAGCATGGTCAGTTGGAATTCTAGAAAAGGTCTGGGGGCCCTTCCCTTACTGGGGCTGTTGGTGCCTTTCAAGTGCCCAGCACCACATTGTGGTAGAGATGAGACCGGACCTCCTGGCTTCTCATTTCCAGAGTAGGCCCTCAGCACCTGCTGCCTCAGAGCTCTGTCTTGTTCAGCTTTCTGGTCACTTCACATAATGCAGCAATTATAAGCTACCTAGTGTAGCCCGTCTGTCCTGTACACTCAGGGGAAGGGTGTGTGAATGCCTGTGTGTATATGCATGTGTGTGCATGCAAGTGCACGTGTGTGATGTGTATGTGCATGCAAGTGTGTGGATGTATGTGTTTGTTGTTCCCTATGTAAAGGTCTCCCTGACCTGATAATTCCTTCTTCATGCCACCAGTGTGTCTTATTCAAGAATGCCTGTGCTGGGTGTGTATTACACGGACTCAGGGGAGCACAGTGGCTAAAGCAAGTACAGACTGGAGTCAGGCTGTCATGATCAGAGTCTGGTGTAACTAGTGTCCAANTGGACTTCATTCATCCCTTGCCACCTTTCACTTAAAAGTGTTCTTCCACTGAGATACTGAGCTCAGCCACCTGCACCCTTGAGTCTGTGCTGCCCTATAATTCTTGAGCAATGGAAGGCAGTGGGAAGGCGGCTACCTGCTTTTAAAGATGAGGTAAGGGCCTCCTACACTGGTTCCACTCATGAGGCCCTGTTTTGCCTGAGTAATTTTTATACTTCCCCTGGGGTACAAATATATAAAATAGCCATACAAATTAAACATTTGCTGATAATAAGTTATAAAGAAATTAATTCTTAGACATTTGGTATACATATAATTTTACCGTAAAAAAACTGCAATTTCTGTCTGGTTTTGTGTAATACTAAATATAGGGGAAACCAGCTACTTTCTGTGTTCAACTACTCTGACATTGCCAAATAGTGAGATGGTCTCAGCTAGCCACTGGAGAGGCCATGTGAGTAGAAATCCCCAGTATTACAATACTGGGGACCTCGTGGGAGAACTCACCAGCTGAGTCCATCAGGCTGCAGAACTATGAGAGATAAAAACGAATCATTCCTTTAAACCACCTGACTGGATCATTTACTAGAAATCCCACCTAACATCTCTGTGTCTTGAATTCCATGAAGACCATGAGGAGACCACAGGCCTGCTGGGAGAGTTAAACAGGGCACTGTAGGCATACTGCTTGTCATGTAGCCCAGTCTGCAAAGTGTTAGCTGCTCTGCTTCCTCCCTGTGTTGGACTCCTACCTCAGTGGGCAGGGGTTAGAAACTCTGCTTCCGGTCTCAAGTCTTGNATACAGAAGGAGATTAAGAAATGTCCCAACAAATGGATGATGGTGACCATCTGTGAGTTCACCCTCTCCATCTCCCTATGGATCTCCTGAACTATCCCGTTGTTCCNGGGATCACTGGGATGTACCAACTGTATTTCCCTATCCCTGGTCAACAGAAGCCATCCCCATNNCCTCCACCCCACCAGCATGCCATGTTCAGGGCATGGGTGAAGGAAAGCTTGTCANCCCTCTGAGGGAAGCACAGGGCGTAAGGAACAGAATGGAGAAATGCTCTAAAGTCTGGTCTCTGGAACATAACTCAGCCTTGAACAGGTCATGCTTTTCTGAGGAGCTTTTGTGCATGAAGGCTAGGTGAAGGTGAGGGTGCAGGAGAAAACAATCCTGGTTCACCAGCAGAGGGCGAGCTTCNGAGGCAGCTGGTGGTTCAGTTAGCTCTCTCACAAAGACTGAGGATCTGCCAGGCTTGCACGGGGCCATTTCCAGGCCACTCTTGGGAACAGAAAAGATAGCTCAGGGATTCATTTAGTCATAAACAGAGGTTATTTGTATCTAACCTGGAGCCAGCCCTGAAAGACCATCGGGGCCAATGTAAGGGAAGGCAGAGAGGTTGCTTCAATACCCACAGCTTGGGTGGGACCACCAGCACACGGTTTGGGGCTTGTTAGGAATGGAGTCTTGGGCATAGCACCTGACATTGAACCAGTGTCTGCATGTTACCAGCAACCATGGTAACATGGATGGTAACATGGTAACAAGCCTTAAGGTGGATAATCTAAGACTTCCCTGCCAAGTNGTTTCCTTGGGTGCAAACCACAAGGCTTGACCTCACTCTCCTGGATCCAGCCCTGTTCCCATGAACACGGCTGGCATACAGTAATTATATCTGGAAGTGACCTAGTGACCTGAATCACTTACATATATTTTTTTCTTTAAATTTTATTAGTTCTTGGAGAATTTTGTACACTGTGTTTTGATTATATGATAACATTTTAATTAATACCTAAACATTGAAGATGATTTCATTTTTATCTATGTGTATGTGTGTGTGTGTGTGTGTGAGAGGGTGTCAGATATCCTGAGTTACAGTTACATGTGGTTGTGAGCTGTCTGATAGGAGTGCTGGCAACGGAAGTGTGGTCCTCTGGAAGAATAGCAAGCCCTTTTTTGAGCTCTCTCTCCAGCCCCCTAAATTTTGTTTTTTAAATATTCGAGGAAATTGCTTTTTCATGGACCTCATGTCAAGAGTCTTCCTGTGTGGGCAATATCTTTATTCTATTTGAATTTGAGGTGGGTGCTCACTTTGGAGGCTTCATGTGTGGTTCCTGCANATCTGCTTAATGGACACTCGGATCTGCTGAAGCTACACTCCTAGCAGTATGGAAAAGACTGACTCTGTAAAGAAATAGACATGTCACTTGAAGGTGACTGGTTCAGTGGGGTAACAGGCACTGAAGCTCCAGCCACTGGTGAGATACTTCCAGCTAGTGAGGAACGGTGTGGGCTGCTTCTAGGCCGTGTCTGAAACCTGACTCAGTGGGGCCCACAGCAGGAAGGAATTCCAGGAGTGAGCCTCAAGCCCACACTGCCTGGGTTCTAGGCAGAGGAGGAAGAAATGATGGGGCAGGGATATTAAGGGTTGTGTGGGGAAGTGAGGGAAAATCTCAGTGCCTGCCGGTGCTCCCCCACAGCAGCCAACACCAGGCTGCCTTGTCTGTGCTCCCACACAGCAGCCAACACCAGGCTGCCTTGTCTGTGCTCCCCCACAGCAGCCAACACCAGGCTGCCTTGTCTGTGCTCCCACACAGNGGCCAACACCAGGCTGTGGGAACGATGTAGAAAGATGCCAACTTGGGAAGACACCCAGGACCATCGAACCTTTTGAACTGTGATGCAATGTTACCATCTCTAAAGGTGTTGGGCTACATCCATAGCAGTCTTGGGGAAGCATGTGGCTGGTAGGCTGCTGGTTGGCTATGCCTATATCTTCTCAGATCCCCACTGATGGCTGACATGGTTTGTAACTCCATGGGCATCCGTTCTGAGATCTGCCATCAGATCTAGCTTTTAAAACTCCAAATGAAGAACTCAGGTTATAATTTTGTTGTTGCTTTTACCTGGANAGGGGGGCAGGAATAGAGATGCCTATATTTAAAATATATCTAATCTTTGACAACTTGGGGGTTTCAGAAGATTATTCTATTACATCTGAGTACACTTTCGAAAGACTTCTAAACCCTGAACACCTAGGCTGGGGCATGACTTGTGTGATACTCTTTCAACCTCAGCNAAGGCAGCTGTGACATGGTCTGGTGCTCATCACTCAGAAGCCAGCCACAGTCATCTGCTCATACGTTTACTTGTTTTTGTTGTTGTTTGCCTTTATGTATGGATACTGTCACAAGGCTTGGCCACGTGTATCCACCACCTCTGTCCACCTTTGCCAATTGGACCATGAAACTTTTCTTTGACTCTAATTTTTTAAAAAAATATTTATTTAATTTTCATTTTATGTAGTATGTGTATGTGTGTACCTATTTGCTTATTTGATGAGAACCATGTGNGTGCCTGGTGCCCATGGAGGNCAGAGGGGAAGTTGGGAACCCTGTATCTGAGTTACTGGCAATTGTGAGGCCCCATGTGGGTGCTGGGAACCAAACTCAGGTCCTCTACAAAAGCAGCGAGTGTTATTAACTACTGATCCATCTCTCTAGTCCCCTTTGACTCTGAATTTAAGAGGGAGATAGGCAATGGAAGGACTCCTGATGGAAGTTAGACAAAGCAGACTCAAGGATAAAACTCAAGGTTTAGTCACCTTCATGCATGTGACAGTGTTAGAAGGGAGTGGAAGTGGGTGCCCCCAAATCTTTATCCTATCATCAGTTGTCAACANCTGTGTGGCCACAGGCAAGTTGCCAAACCTCTCTGTGCTTAATCCATTCCCTTAATGTGAGGCCTTTCTTTCCCCTATCTACCTAAAAAGGTCACTTCACTTTTGAAAACAGCNACTGAAAGAATTCAGATGGAGATACTNTAGAATGAAACAGTGGCCAATACCCATGGCTTCCTTGTAATCTCTGGAGTCAGTCTTATAATGAACGTGGCCTACTNCCCCTATTAGCCTGGACTTGAGGAGTTTCAGGCCAGGTGTACAGTTTGTACCACAGTTTGTACCATGTGGCCCAAGCAGGTCACCACCCGGCAGCTGGGATANTGGTTAGTTACTGGTGTTCCTGTGAAGGCCAGTGGCCCTGAGCCGCTTACCTCACTAGGAGGNCACAAGGAGGGGATGACATAGGGTNGGGGAGGGAGTGGATCCTGCCCTGGCAGCATCTCTTTTCCTGTCTTCTGTGTATACACNCCTGTTCCCCCAGGGGTGATTGCCTTCTCTCTGACTGTGTGCCCCCTACTGGCTCCTCTAGGCTGGGTCTATCAGCAGATTCTTTTTTAATCATTTGTCATAGTGATTCTGTGATGAAGGGTGAAAAGGAAACAGCCTTGGGTCTTTTGTGGCACATCCTGCCACCCCCAAAACAGAAATAGTTTTCTGTGAGGCCACAGAAATGGAAGACGATAAGCTTGGCATAGAAGAGAATGGGCCAACACCAATGGGGAAAATCCAGACATGGAGAGAAGGAGTCTANAAGGGAGGTTCTGCACCTGAAACCCAGCCAAGCCTGACCACGACTTACTAACTAGACCATTCTTGCCCTGTTTTTATATTTCATCTTTTAAAAAAGTGTTTCTGCTATTTGTAATGGAAAGATTTGGTCACTGTTACTGGGCAAACGAAGGCTTTGAATGTATGCCCTAAGCTGTGTGATATCCTTTTTTCTTCTGGATGGACACGCTAACATCAGCTCACCCTTCGTCCAAACTCTTCCCCCTGCTTTACTTCCCGGGGGTAGCCGTCAATCAGGAAGCCCTTGGTGTTGCCCAGGCTGGCCACCATGGTCTCCTTCAGCAGCTCCAGGATGACGCCCTACAGCAGAAAGAGTGGTCAGCACAGGGCCCAGTTACACCCCCAATTCACAATGGATGTGACTCCTCAGACATTCTTCTGTGAAGGGAGGATTGGGCAAGGTTAACAGCAGATCTCTTGGACCAACCTTCATGAGACATCCTTCTCTCCCCCACCTTAATGGCCATAGTGTAGGTAGGGTCTTTCAGTCATGATTCCATTGGTGAAGGGTTTTTCTTATCGATCTGTCCTTACTGCAGTTATGTAACTAGGAAGTCTTCCAACATAGCATTTTATACCCCAGAAGACATGCTAGTCCTGTCTCACACAGTAGCAACTGAATGAAGAAGGCATCANGGCAGGTTAGGGGCAAATGAAACATGCTCAGAACAGACTTTCCTGCTGATGTTCTCCCAGTCAGCATTATACAGAATTTGACACGTGCTAACCTGAGAAGACTTTTAGATTGGAGAACTATTTTCCAGCAACATGATTTCCCCATTAAAAAGACTGATTTAACATTTGTGGAAAACAAGGAAGGAAAGAGCATGGAAGCAGGTGGGTGGCAGTGTTGGGGAAAGGCCTGTTGGGAGGAGGCAGGGGAAAAGCCCTCATTCTCTAGTTTTTGGCAGGAACCTGGGAGAATGCAGATATCACAGGTATGGCTAGACCCCTTCCCTAAATAACTGTGAATTAATTCTTCATCAAGTTCACAGTCTACTGAGGAAGACAGACAATGACAAACAAATGAATATATGGCAGCTACAGACAANGGGCACACAGTTAAAGCAGGGCAAAGGGCCAAAGTATACCAGGGATGCTGCTTTCCATGGGGTGGCCTCGTCGGTAAGTGTGGCACGTAGGCGGAGCTCTGCGGGAAGCGAATAAGCCAGCTAGAGAATGCATGATGGAAAGCACTCAGGCTGAAGTGCCAGCACAGAGGCAGCCACAGCCTGACGTGAGGAAGAAGAAGCTATGTGGGAACTGGCAGGGTGAAGGCAGTGAAACAATGGCACCATGTGATAAACTTTTGAGGAATAATCTTTGGGGATGGGGACATGGTTCAGTGGGGAAGAGCACTCGCTATAAAAACACGAGGTCCTGAATTCAAATTCCCTAGTGCCCACAGCAGTATATACCCACAGCACTGGGAGGCAGAGACAGGTGGATCCCAAGATCTCCCTGACCACCCAGCCTGGCCAAAAGGTGAGCGGCAGGTTCAGTGAGAGGCCCTATCTCAAAAATCAAGGTGAGAGGCACAGAGGAAGACACCTAACATCTTCCTCTGGCCTTGACACACACAGACATACACACGTCACAATGCATCCGTAATAAATACAGAGAGGGGACTATATGCTGCCACTTTGCTTGCTTTCTCCATCTTACACAGCCCATGGCTGTGCTGGCTGCTTTTTGTCAACTTGACATAAACCTAGACATAACCTGGGAAGAAGGAACCTTAACTGAGGAATTGCCTCCATCAGACTGGCCTGCGGGCATGTCAGTGGGGTATTTTCTTGATTGTGGATTGATGTGGGAGGGCCCAGCCCTAGGTAGATAAATGCTTTTCCTGGCAGGGGGGCCTGGGCTATGTAAGAAAGCAGGTTTGAGGAAGCTAGGGAGTAAGCCAGCCAGCAGCTTCGCTCCGTGCTCCCTGTTTCAGTTCCTGTCTCTCGGTTCCTGCCTTGGCCTCCTCAGTGATGGAGTGTGACCTGTGACCCAGATGAACTGTTTCCACCCATAAGCTGCTTTTGGTCCTGGTGTTTATCACAGCAATCGAGGAGCTACTAGGATAAGGGTCCCCTGCTCAGAGAATGGTCCCATCCACAGTCAAGCCGCATCTTCTCACATCAACGAACCTAATCAAGATACTCTCCCACAGGCACGCTCACAGGCAGGCTCACACAGTATCACCGTGACTCTAGAGTCTGTTGTGTGGACAGGCAGCACAGAACAGCACACCCTCACTCCAAGGAGACTCTGTTTCCCTGAGGTTTCTGATTTTAGCTTTCCATACCACCTGTGGTTTGAAGAGTTTACTCTAAAGTGAAGCTGGATTTGGAAACACATGAACCAGGTTGACATTTAAGCAGCTGGCCAAGGAACAGCTTAGAAGGCAAGTGGTTGTCAGACTAGACCAGCCCACCTCAGGACTGTCACTAAGGAGAGAGATCAAAGCTGTTCCCTGGCCCTCAAGGTGTCTTTGTGTTGGTGATCCAAGCTGCCACAGTAGGCAATGGCTTGACTGCCAGGAAGAGCAGGGTGGGTCTCTGCTTACCGAGGGCACCAGGTCTCCACGCTCCATGATGTCGCGGATCAGTTTGCTTCTTTCTGACTCTGAGGCCAGTTCCTGGCGCAGGAGCTCACCAGTAGAGAGATGAGTGAATCCATATTTTTCTGCCAGTTTCTTGCACTGGGTGCCTTTGCCAGAGCCAGGGCCACCTTGGGAGGGAGACATGTCAGGCATGCATCTCAAGTCCACTGCCTCCTTTTTGGGGACATAATAATTATTTTTTTCTAGCGGATATTCATTGTATAAAATAATGGTTTCATGATGACATTTCATGTATGTTTATCACATGCTCTGCTCAGACTCACCCACTGTCCCCTCTCACACCCCTGCAACACTGGTCCCCCTCCTCTTCCCGAANGGTCAGCTTTCTATTTGCATGTCATGTATGTATGTGAAATCTAAATTCTGCAGAGGAGACAAAATGAGTATATGTATCAGTGTTGTCTTCATTTCTTTTTCTTTCATGTGTGTGCATGTTCATGTGTATAGAGGTGTATGTACGTGTCCCGTGTTTACAGAGGTCAGAGGACAACCCCAGGTTCGTGCTCAGGAATGCTGTCTGCCTTGTATTTTAGACAGGCTCTCTCATTGGTCTGGAACTCGCCAAGTAAACTAGGGTGGCTGCTCAGCAAGCCACAGGGGNTTCCCTGCCTCCGTCTCCCCAGTGCTAGGGCCATGAGCACTACATCTGACTAAGCATCATTTATTTTGTGTGCTTACATACATGCAAGGGTGCNTGCGTGGAGGTCACAGGACAGCTTTTGGGAGTCAGNTCTCTCCTCCCAGGTGGTTCTGGGGATTGAAGCTTTGTGGCAGGTACCTTCATCTGCTGAACTTTCTTGCCAGCCCTCTGGACATTTTTGAAAAGGATTTATTTTTATCTTATGTGTTATATGTGTTTTGCCTACAGGTATATCTGTGTACTATGTGTGTGCCTGGTGCCCATGGGGTCCAGAAGACAATGCCATATTCCCTGAATCTGGAGTTATGGATGCCCAAGAGTGGCACGGTGTAGTGGTCCTAAGTATCTCCAGCTGTAGTTTTGTGTTTTCACTGTCGTCACCATGGGAGTAAGCTGTAGTACTTTGTTGTGGAATATTATTTTAAGGTGTGTTACTTTTGTTTATGTTGCATTTGTTTAACTCTGTGAAGCTGTGTTACTGTGCCTGTCTAAAACACCTGATGGTCTAATAAAGAACTGAATGGCCAATANCAAGGCAGGAGGAAGGATAGGCGGGGCTGGCAGGCAGAGAGAACATATAGGAGGAGAAATCTGGGAGAAGAAGAAAGAATGAGAGAGGAAGGAGGATGACTTCAGGTTCCAGCCACCCAGCTACACTGCCAGACACAGAGTACAAAGGAAAGAAAAGGTATACAAGAATAGAGAAAGATAAAAGCCCCAAGTCCAACGATAGATGGGATAATTTAAAGTTAAGGAAAGCTGGCAAGAAACAAGCCAAGCTAAGGCCAGGCGTTTATAATCAAGAATAAGCCTCTGTGTGTGATTTATTTTGGGTGGCAGGTCCCCTAAAAGAGCAAAAATAAGCAACAGTACTTCTTTCACCAGACATGTATTGGAGCCTTGTGACATCCAAAGTTGTGCCAGGACCCCTGGACATACACACAATGTGGAATATGGGCCAGTCCTTAAATAGGTAGTGCTCCACGGAGTGACAGGTGTTGGGGCAAGCACAGCAGTTGTGAGCAGGTTGAAAGTGCTGTGTGTGGAAGGAACTCAGCCTTCTGCATGGCCTGGAGACAGAAGCATCCAGATCGTTCCTGGGGCATGGGACCTTNCAAGGACAGAGAATGGCCACAATACCCTCCCTGCACTTAGTGAATTCTTAAACCCTTGGTGTTAATTTTCAAAAGATATTGCTTGTTGCTTATGTTTCCAAATATTTGTAAACATATAGAAGAATTGTGAGTGAAGCATGAGGGGACTTTGATGGCGCAGGTGTCTCATCACTCTGGAGCACGTCAACATCCCTCCCTACACACAGGGGACCAGTTTTNCTCTCCTCCCACACATCTGCAGACCACCTTTGATGTTCAGTGGAACCACCCTGATTGGCTCGACAGTGTCCTTTAAAGCCAGCAGACTAATTCAGAGTCCCATGTTGCTCTTCTGGTCACCTTCAATGTGGAACAGTGAATCTGGTTTCTTTGACACTTTTTAGGCTGTCCCTCAATGTATTTTTTTCTATTTTTCCAGCTGTTAATCTGAGTATCTGTCCCATTGACTTGAATATTACACTCTTTCCCTGCCCTTCCACAAGTTTAGGTAGCTGATAAATTAGAGTATTCGACACCTAAAAATAATAGCTAATCTTTAATAAATGCTCATGGTACCCGTCACTGTTCTGAGCATTTTCTATGCATCTATTTAGAATAGCAGATAATGCCCATTTTACAGATGGGGAAGTAGAGGCAGAGAGAGGTTAACTCCCTTGCATGTCTAGTAGGAGCTAACCTAGAGTATGAAGTTGGGTCTCTGGTTGGCAGANGTGTGCCCTTCTCCTCCCCACTGGGGCCACAGTCATCTCCTTATGCTCTCAGCCTAGAGTCTTGTCATCATTCCACCCCTGCTTNCAGGATGGGTGAGGTCCATGGAACCTGCGCTGTGATGGTCTACCTGGAAGCACACCACNNCNCAGCTCCCCAGTGGNCAGTGATGTCCCATGCCCCGAGCAGCAAAGTGCACAGTTGAGGCCNCNGCATTTCAGCCCTGCAGTATCTTGTCCTATTTTCCCCTTTCACCTTTTTTTTCTCCTGCTTTTAAAAAAACTGATAAAAAAGAAAATAAAAGTAACCTTCCAATGTGTCAAAGAAACCCAGAGGGACTGTTCTACATTGAAGGTGACCAGAAGAGCAACATGGGACTCTGAATTAGTCTGCTGGCTTTAAAGGACACTGTCGAGCCAATCAGGGTGGTTCCACTGAACATCAAAGGTGGTCTGCAGATGTGTGGGAGGAGAGGAAAACTGGTCCCCTGTGTGTAGGGAGGGATGTTGACGTGCTCTAGAGTGATGAGACACCTGCGCCATCACAGCCACCTCATGCTTCATTCAATTCTTCTATGTGTTTACAAATCTTTTTAAACTGGTTCCTTCTAGAGGACTACAAAGCATTTGCTCTTCCTGGTTCTCAGCTTCAAATGCCAGGTCCTTCCTCTTCTTTCTACTCCCTGGCTTTTAGGAAAAAAATTAAACAATATTTATTTTATTTATTTGGGGTGTGTGTGTGTGTCTGTGTGATCATAATTGGTGCTCATTCATGCCTCCTAATCACAGCTTCCTGAAAAGGGAATATTTAAAATAAAAATGCAAAACACAATTGAGATTCTAGCCAGAATCACAACTCTCTTAGGTAGGGGAACTCGCTGTTAAGGAAGGGATGTGAGTTCCTGACCCGCTTTAGCAGAAAGGCCTCTACGAACTGCCTTCCTTGTGTGGCAGACAAGCTAGGAAGGATACACGTGTTCTGTCATTTGCTCATCCAGATAGCTGCTTTAAGCCAAGTGGGGAGGTTCAGACACCCCCACAGTACTGCGTGGATGGTCCAAACGTAATAGGAAAACAGCAGTTACAGAAGGTAGCAGAGACAGGGCAGACTACCACAGGAACAGCTATCCACTAACGCACATCTGCTCCAAGCAGTAACTCTGGCTTCCAGCTATAANAGGAAGGGAGAGCGTGGGGACAAGAGAGAGACACTCAGAGGAAGAAGTGCTTCTAGGTAACTAAGAGGGCTTCACAGCTGAGCTTGGGAGACCACAGGATTTCTGTGGCTTCTGTTTACTTGGAAACTCTTTTCCCGGGATGGCTGGTGGCTGGTCATGTGGAAAAGATATTTTCCGACTTGGCTTCCAAGGCAAAGACGCTGTGTTCCAATTATTTCCTTCTTTCAGCCTCCTACTAATATGACTATTATAGGTTTGTCCCTCTGAAATGTTATTTAATAAATCTCGACACAAAGGCAATTAAAACGCTCCATCTCAAATTAACAACAGCTGTGTGGAGTGGCGCTGGCTGCCCCAGTTAGAAGCCTTCCGTGGGAGCAACAGCTGCAGATTCTTCGCATTTTTGGGCCAAATGGTGCAGGCAATGTGGAATTTTAAGTAACCTGTACAATGGCATGATTCTTCCCCTGGCTCCAAACTGGGGAGCAATGTGATTTTCTCACTGTAAAAAGAGCATAAAATCTGCTGGTGGCTGCATGGCTTTTCATCCCGTCTCTAATGTCACCAAAGCCCAAACTTAACACTTTTAAATAAAGGGGTCTTGCTATCCCTCTAGGATAATTTGATAACATGGGACAAAATTCTTTTGAAGAACCCCATCTCAGAGTGAAGGGTCTGTGCTCTCCGATGGCCAGGTGACTGATAATGACAAGCGGCTGCCACAATTGCTGCCACCTCACTGATGTTTAGTGTATCATCAACTGTAGGCTTGTGCCCGTCNGCAGACCCATACACAGCCCCACAGGGTATGACTTGGAGTCTAGATAAGATTCCACTTTCAAGGGTCTGTCGAGCCTTCATGGGAAAAAGAGTGGAAAANCCTTATTTTCAATCTCAAATGGAATTTTAAAAGATTGGTCAATTGAGGTTTCCATGTGACACTGAAGTTGCACTAATGGAACAGGACAAATACTCTGAGCCTGGCTTTCCACTCAGCCTGTCTCTCCCCAGAAGCCAGCTGAGTGAGTGCTGCTCTTCCAGACCTGGTGTTCTTCAGGCTAGCCCTGTACCAGTTTTCATAACTTTGCCTTAAGCCTTCAATGAGAGGACCTGTATCCCAAGCAATTGTTACTGCTGCCTGGCTTTGGGAAGGGTGGGGGAGTCGGCAGAGCTGGCAGGGGTAGCACATTGTGGTCCAGCACTGGAAAGCACAGACAGATGAAGATGTAAGCAGACAACCAGCTACCAAACCCAGCTCCCAGATCCCGAGGAGCACGTGCGCGTGGGCTTGGATGACTCTTCCTGCTGACTGTCTGCCATAGTCGTGGTGCTGAACTGAGTATACACTGCTGTTTCTATTCTCACCACCTGACACTTTATCTACACCTCATGGGTCACTAGGGAAGTAGAGCTGGGGTTATTTAAAAAGCCAAATCACGTATCTGTGTGAGTTCACAGTCAATACTGTAAACACATTTCCACAAAACACAGTAACTTTTTCCCCCACCAAGTGGCAATGACAGAAAGCATCTAACCTAGGGCTATTATGAAGTTCTTCTTTAATGAAGAGTTTCAAATTTGTAGTTTCATGTATTTATAGTTACAAATATAGCTGACATGGGGTAGGTCCTTTAGATTTTGACATGGGGTGGATACTTTAGATTTTGAGCATGAGGACCTCACATAGTCTAGGTTGGCCTTGTGTGTGATGTAGCCAAGAATGATTTTGAACTTCTGGTTCTCCTGCCTCTGCTTCCCAGGTGGTATGATTACAAGTATCCACCACACCACCACAATATGTGGTGTCGAGGACTGAACACAGCTTCATGAACTCTGGATAAGCACCGACCAACTGAACACAGCCCCAGCCCCAGTGTCCTCTGTTGACATTGTATTGTATACTCTTAACTCTTGGNGGCAACCCGGGTTTAGCNGAGGCCTACTCACAGAGCTCTCACTTGGAGAANATTTATGGGAGGCTTCTGATGGGCCCTGGTTCAAACCATCTTGGAGCTGCCTTCCTACTGAGGAGTATCAGCTGTGTGCCNGGCTGTGCCAAGTCAGAGGCAGGGTTAGTAATGAATGGCCATGCTAACACAAGTGATATGCTAAGGAAGAATCTAACACGGTCGGAATCTTCTACCATGTGGAGGATGTGGAAAGCAAGAGGGTCCTGCAGACAACGGCACAGGGAAGAGTGTGACACATTGTTCAGGGCCCAGAGAANAGAAATCTGCCAATGAGCCCTGAAGGGCTCTCTAACAGGCCTGAGCACAGCAAACGTGGTGCTGGCAGGTCTTGCTCTCCCTGCTTCCTTCTCCCTTGCTAAACGGTTAGATTACATTCCAAAGCTAACCGCCAAGGTCTATTCCCTTATTTGGCCACTTCCTTATGCTTGACTAAAACTCTAAGATCCAGCTATCAAAATTCATTATTTGGCTACACTGGCTAACAGGCCCAACCAGGACTCACCAACTCATCCTAACACACAGGTCCTCCAGGACTTACCAACTCATCCTAACACACAGGTCCTCCAGGACTTACCAACTCATCCTAACACACAGG
>LZPO01097194.1:182061-194747 GCA_001675575.1 Neotoma lepida | reverse complement strand
CTGCCTGGTGATGGAGTACACTGCCTGGTGATGGAGTACACTGCCTGCTGGGTGATGGAGTGCCCTGCCTGGTGATGGAGTGTCTGCCTGGTGATGGAGTATACTGTCTGATGATGGAGTGCACCTCCAGCCTGCCAGCATCTCTGTGCTGAAGGCATGTAGAGGGGAGGGGTGTATAGTGGGGAGGCCTGGTGAGCGATCCCTGAAGCTTAATAACTGGGCTTGAGTTATTTAAAGTTTTAACTTACTTTAATGTTACCTACTGTTCTCATGAAGGCTGTTTTCATACCAATGTGGGATTTATTTTGCTTAATAAGATGTTAGTTTTGGATAACAGCGTATTTCTAGAGTTTAGCTAAATATATACAACAGAGAACAAGGAGTACTGCTGGTAATAACAGGAAAACAGTGGTAATGATCAGCTAGAGTTACTTGGGTGCCCTCGGATTTATGAGCTGAAGAGTGTTCAGAATTCCTTTTTTCAGAGTTCTGTTAAGCAAAGCCCTGGGAAGTCAGGAGGCCACAGTGTTGCTGACTTGGAAAGATACTGACAGCTGCCTGTGGGAACTGATGTCTTGCTGCCTGAACAGGATGTCTGAAAGCTGGTCTCTCTCCAAAGCTTGTTGTTNGAATTTCTAAAAAGTCTTTTAATAAAGAAACTGGAGCCAGAAATTGGGGTAAATGCTGAAAGATCAGAGAGACAAAGGAACAAGCCACCTCTTACCTCTAGGACTCCTCAGCCTGAAAAGCCTTCTAGCTGAAAGGGCTTCCTTAGCTGAAAAACCTTTAGTTCCTATCTCCTCATGCCTTATATACCTTTCTCTGCCCAGCCATCACTTCCTAGGATTAAAGGCGTGTGTGCTTCCCAGTGTGCT
Source organism: Neotoma lepida (assembly GCA_001675575.1). NCBI lineage: Eukaryota > Metazoa > Chordata > Mammalia > Rodentia > Cricetidae > Neotoma > Neotoma lepida. The sequence goes on along the minus strand of LZPO01097194.1, from coordinate 193,872 downwards.
TCCTGGGATTAAAGGTGTGTGCCACCACTGCCTGCCTCTGTTTTCTCTCCTAGATTGAGTCAATCTCATGTAGTCCAGGGTGGTTTTGAACTCACAGAAATCCAGATGGATCTCTGTCTCCCAAGTGCTAGGATTAAAGGTGTGTGTCACCACTGCCTGGCCTCTATGTTTAATCTAATGGCTTGTTCTGTTCTCTGATCTTCAGGCAAATTTATTAGGGTACACAATATATCACCANAGAAGCCTTGGTTTCTGAGCATAACGTCTAACTCACAATGGGCCCGTTAATATCGTGAAGAGCTGCCTGGATGGTTGGAACCATGAACAGTTCTTTCTTGTTGCCATAGCAAGATTCCATAGACTGCATGGCTTGCAAACAACAATTTTATGTCTTACAGTTCTGGAAGCTGACAAGGCCAAGATCCAGTTTGTTGAGGGCCTGCTGCCTGGCTCACAGAGCCTTCTTCCTTCTATAGCATCACATGGTATAGGGGAAGCAAGCTCTCTGGGAACCCTTTTATAATGGTGGGTGGAAGATTTCCTTCCATACATGAANATGTGGATTTATACATGAGTTTTAGCATGAACGAAACTGAATCTCTTGTCTAGAGAAGAGACACTTTCCTTTATTAGTGTTCTGAGATACCTCTGGCTTTAAAACCTTACTAGAACTTTTAAAAAATAAAATAATTTATTTATTTATGTGTGTGTGTGTGTGTGTGTGTGTGTGTGTGTGTGTGAGAGAGAGAGAGAGAGAGAGAGAGAGAGAGAGAGAGAGAGAGATGTGGTGTGTGGTGGCATACATGTCTTGCTGTGCATTTGGTGGTCAGAGGACAACTTCATGGAGTCCTTTCCAAGGGCTTTGAGGACCAAACTCAGGTCACCAGGATCGCACAACACAAGCACTTTTGCCCACTGNGGCTTCTTAGTGGCCAAGAGTCTAGTNTCAGCTCTTAGGAGCCTTCAGTACAAGCTCCAGCACAGCACACTGGACATTTCTAGAACACAGCAGCTAAAACTTTCCTGTCTGTGACCCCTTTTGTTGAAGAAGATGTCATGGGACCTCAGGCATATAGGAAAATAAAATANGTACACAAAGCAAATGTTTGCTGATAGGGAAACATGAAAGAGATGTATTTTAAAACATTATTGTTATACACTTTTTTTATTATTTATCAAAGCTGGAAGCAACTTGCATATTAATAAAATGGGTATTCTTGCTTACTTTACATAAAGAATTAAATCTTGGCTGAATATTTGATACTATNGGATTAGGGCACCTTCACTGGTTTTCAGTTGAACAATATTTTTATTTTATATTTGTCAATACTGAGACTGTGGCTTCACATAAACATGTTGTATAAGATGGTAAAANTATGCTTAAGGCATTTCAGAAATTGTTGGAAATCCTGTCATAATCCCAAGCCAAAATTCATTGAATAATATTTTATGAAATTCAAGTGAGCAATTTAAAGATCAATTTTAAAAACTAAACATTTCAACACAATATAATCCAAAGACATACTAACTTGGGGCAGTGGTAGGAAAAACTGTAGTTCCTTTTTCATCATTAAGCTGGTATGTCTCTACAGAGCAGGAGATTTTGGATGTAGCTACCACACTGCAGTTCCTCACAAACCTGAGCTGAGGGGTCTTAGGCAGCAATCACTGGCATTGTGAGGTATGGCGTGCACAGAACCAAGGCGGGAGTAAGTCCCGTGACGCATCGTCAATGAGCTTTGTCAGAAACACTCAGCTCCGTAGAGGTGAGAACTAGTGGCTGGCTGTTCTGCTTCTCTGATCTTTCAGCTTTCACCTTGATATCTGGTTTTTTAATTAAAAGACCATCTAAGATTCGAATAACAGTTATATGTTTGATTTTAAATTTAATTTTGGTCACTGTGTACTCAGAAACCTTTCACTGCAGCTGTTTGTATGTTCCATGACCCCCACGTTCAATGACACAACCCCGGGGGAAATGATGCTCAGTTAAACAGTGTTCTAGACCACACCCTGCTCTTCACTTCTGTGCTCTCTGCCTATATCACCTCAGCTCGCAGCCTACACCCAGCTAATCCTCCCTTCCCTACCCAACCCAGCTCAGGTCTACCTTTCCTGAGACTCTCTCTGACTTCCCACATGGCCCCGTCTTTCCAGCACACCTCTATCTTGATAGCACACAGCACACAGGATAGCTGTTACCCCTCAATGCCATAGCTAGTGTGTGATGCCCTGAGTGCAGAAACCATGACCTACATATGTCTGCAGCTCTCTACTTAGCACAGAGTCTGGTGCTCAGTAAATGCTCACCGATGAAGGACATAACACACAGGCCCAGGTTTGGACCCTGGGCCTACTACACTGCTTATCTATAAGAACGGTTAGTAAATCCTGAGAGACAGAGGAAACAGCCCCTGATGGAACAGGACAGCAGAAAGCATGAGATCGGCAACACAGGCTCTGAGTAGTCACTGCCGCTCGACCTCTTTGACTTATTACTTGTGCCCTTTGGTAGTCATATGACCTCTTAGAACCACAGCTCCTGGTTTATAAAAACAGGTCANAATAATGCCGAGCACCTCAGCTTTGCTGGGGATGGGCTGGCAGACTGCTTAGTCTAGCATTTGGTACTGGGAAAGTGCTCGAGAAAAGCAATTATTATCAGAAGGGAAGTGTGGGATTTGNGCATTGCTGCACTTTCCTCCAGATTTTGGGGCCAGAGATGATGANGCAGTCAGCAGTTCCTTCTACCACCCCAGCCCTGCTGAGGGGGTGCCAAAGTGCACCCTTGTGGCCTTCACATGTCAGCTGGCTCATTCAGCAGTGGCCTTCTCAATGGTTGGAAACACTCCACTCTGTGGGCTCAGTGGGAACATTCAGGAGGCTGTCATTAATAATTACCAGTTCCTTGGGGCCCTGCAAGCTGTTGGCATGCTACAGAAGCATATTGAAAGCCCCATTTTCCCACAAGGAATAATCAAACGTGTTTTAGATCCCATTGGCTTTTAAGATAGGCCTGCACAAAAGGCATGCTTTGAGGCCTGACCCAGACTGGGTGCTTACTTAGGTCCATGTCTCTCACAAGTTACCTTCTGAGACACGCCCTTGCAGTGGAATGCCAAGGGACAGAGCGCCTCTTGCTTCTGTCCCTGACATTTCTTTTGTTTTCAAATTTCAAAATGGATACCCTATTTCTCCTTGAAAGGCAGGGCACAGATAAGATAGTTGGACCCCTAGTTATGGTGTTAAGGAAGTCACGAGGTAGAGGACTTACGAGAGTCCTTCTCCATTCCTAAATTCACTGGCTCTACAGAGTGTCTGGTGCCACCATGAAGACTACCCAGGTCACGAGACANAGAGGACCCTGATGGTGACAATCAGTGGCTCTCTGTCTGTGTGGTGTTATCTCTTGGAGTCTCTGATGGTNCTCTGCCCTGATCGAAGTCCACTGGGTTGTGATCCCACTGTCAGCTTCTGCCAACAGAGAAAAGAAGCCACACATCCAAAGCCTTGTCTTTTCTGGGGTCTGTAATGACCATGATTAGTGCATTCTGGAAGCCACAGAGGGTGAGTGCAGTGCTGAAGATGCAATTGCAGTCGTTCCCAGGGTGCATGCCTCTGTGAGGTGGGCAGCTGTCTAAAGCATCCTACCATGGCTGATCCAAAACAAAGGCTATCAGCCACATGCCCTCCCTTCCTGTTTGACCTCAGGTACTTGTCATGCTGGTTCATTCCAGGCCACAAAGGTCAAAGGGCATGTGAAATATTTAGAGCACAAGACTGGAACATTGTGAAATGGGTGACGGTACTGAAGAGAAAAATTCAGTATCGTGTTCACAGAATAGTCCATATGCTCTCTCCTGGGCCTGTTGTGGTGCATTTTTGTCCAGCATTCCTGAGATTATGAGGGATGTCCACCACATAAAGAACAGCTGGAATCATAGTTTACACAAACCCAAATACTACTTATAGACTGCGCTGTGTTGTCCATTCAAATCCACAGTTTGATGAGCTAAGAGACTTCCCTCAGCCTAGAGAAGCTAACACTTCAGCTCCATCAACTCAAGGACCTCTGTAGCTCCGGGATGTTCCCTGGAGCCCTCTCTAGTTCCACCTGCACACCTGCCTGACCTCTGCTGACACAGTGGCTTCTCTCCAGCTTCTCCACAACTCCAACCTGGCTTTAACATACATCTTTAAGTGACCAGGGCGCACCTTCAAACTCTGTTACACTGCTTCCTATAAGCCAAAAGAGAACAGGACATTCTTATTTCCTCCCGTCTTCTTTATGCTCAGGGGTTTATGTTGGTTTTCCTACATTTTGTAATTCATAGTGGCACAATTCTGCCTTTACAAAAGTTATAAGCATATAATCCAGGTCTTATAATGATTATAAGCATATAATCAATTTTGGTTTAGACCGCTTTCTCTCTCTCTCTCCCTCCCTCCCTTCCTTCTTTCTTTCTTCTTAAAGTTTTTATTTTTATTATTATTATTATTATGTATACAGTGTTCTGCCTGCATATTCTGCCTGCACACGAGAAGAGGGCACCAGATCTCACTATAGATGATTGTGAGCCACCATGTGATTGCTGGGAATTGAACTCAGGACCTCTGGAAGAGCAGCTAGTGCTCTTAACCTCTGAGCCATCTCTCTAGCCCGATATATATATATATATACTTTTAATCATTGAAACAAGAAAAAAAATGGGCCATTGAGATGGTTCAGTGAGTAAAATTGCTTGAATTGAATCCCCAGAATCCACGGTAGAAGGAGAGAACAGACTTTCAAAAGCTGTCCTCTGACCTCTATGCATGGATGTGGCACATGTGTGAGCACACTCACACACACATCATACACACATGATAATGATGATGAAAATAAAACAAGAAAAATTAATTATCCCTTATCTTCTTCTACTGCATTTCAAGTTCTCTTTATGTCTTCATGTGTGTTTAAATTTCTGTTTAATGTTGTATCCCCTTACCTGAAGCTCTTATGACATTTCTTGTATGAGGGTTTGCTGGCTCCAAAGCTCTTGGTTTTAATTAATCTGTGGAGACTCTATCTCTTCACTTTTAAAATAAGTGTTCACTGGTTTACTTCTTTTAAATGTGTTCCCTTCCAAACATGTAGCTAATTGTCCTCTAGTTTGCAAGATTTTGACAGACAATGTGTTAGAGCTCTTATTTTCTTGTTCTTGATATGATGTGATTATCTTCTCTTCCTAAATTCTTTCTTTGCCTGCTGTTTATATTACTTGCTTTATGGCATGCTTAGATGTTTGGTTTTTATATATCCTTGGTATTCTCTAAGTCTTTTGAGACTTTGGCTTGTTGTCCACTATTAATTTTTTGGAAAGTTATTTTTCTATTTAAATTGAATTTGANTTCTTCTATCTCATCGTCTCTCCGTTCGTTTTAGGGCCTTAGTCATACAGATGTTAGAAAGTTTGGGATCCTAGGGCCTGCTTTCTGCCTTTTCATTTTCACCCCCTCCAGCCTGTGNGTTCCATNCTGAGTAATCTCTATTGACCTGCCCTGGATTTCTCTGAGTCCTTCTGTGGCTATGCCGAGTCAGCTGGAGAANCTAGCAGACAGTCTTAGTTTTTATCTCTTATCGAGTCTCCTCTTCCAGCGTCTCTGGTTGTTCTTTCTTTTCCTCTCCATCTCTCTGCTGAAATTNCCCATCTGATCTTGCCTGTCCACNTTTTCCATCACATTGCGGACACAAGAACCAGGCTCTTCATGCATCCCACATCTGGTTCTGTTAACTGCTTTGTCNCTGGCAGTGTGTTGCTTTCCCTGACATTAAGTATGGGATAGTATTTGCTGAAAGCCAGACACTGCAGAGAGCAGGGACTTCGGTGAACGCTTGGACATTTGGATCAAGCTTGCCTGCCCTTTGTCTCAGACTTCTATAGTGTGTGATTCATTTAGTCCTGGTGAGGCTGGATTTGAGCTACTTGCTGCTACAGTTACTTGCAGGGCTCTGAGGCTTCAGACTCCTTTATGGATANCTTCTGTATTTGGGGATGGCCTCTGGGAGTTTTCCTAAACCTTTGTTTTGTGCTGTGCATCAGAAGCCATCCCCACATCTGTGAAACTGCCCCCCAGGATCCCTGNCCCTTGTTCTGAGATGTTGGTCATGCCCCACAAGAAGGGACCCACCNCGNTCTGAGCAGCCGCCCAATGGTTTCACAGTCCCTTCGAAGCCCACATCTGGCTCTCCTGAGTTAGTCAACTTTTCCAGCAGGAGTCTTCTTCCATTTCTCTGCCCAGCAAACCTCTTCCTTGTCAATGCACATCTTTATCCAGATTTCTGGTCAAGTTGGTTGCCCTGATACCCCAGTTTCCTGGTGAATTCAAAGAGCGTGCAGCTCCTCTGATAATTTTTGTTGTTTTCCTAAGGGTGGAAGTGAAGTTTTGTCCAGAGCTACACTCTGAGCAGACACAGGAAGTTTCTATAACCTTCCTGGAAGACATGGTTCNTCATATCCTGTTTAAAGGGACCTTCTCCAGACCAGCCCCCCCCAAAAAAAACTTGCTTTCATTTACTGTATTATTTGCCATTTCTGTTTTATTTCCTGAACACCCTATGGCACACCTTTTCCTGTGCCTTCATTTCATTGAACATTTATGGACCAGGAGAGACAAATAAAAAGGCTTTGGCCTTCCCAGAGCTAGGGCACATATACAAAGACATATTTGAAGTGTTCGTCACAGGGTTGGGTGGGTGAAGACTGTGAAACCAGAGACAGTGATTCCCCGAGTGTCAGATGTACTGGTCACATTATATTTCTTGNGCTGAGGGTGGGCATATGATGATGGCTTTGTCGTTATTACTATTAAAATTGTTTAGATCTTTTCTTCCCACTGCAGAGACCACTCAAGCAGAAGGAAGGGGAAAAAAACTGAGTGCCATTTAAATAAATGAGTATTTAGAATGCTATAAAATTTTACTGATCGGGTCTATGTGGATTTTTAAAATGCTATGTTTCAAATGGCTTACATGGATGTGANCTTGGTATGTTCTGGACAACTGAGTTAAAGAGCTTAAGGGAGTGTTTTTGGTGAGGAAAAATACCCGATGTTAAAGACACACATGAANTGTGTGATTACAATCATTTCATGGTGTGCAAGAGAACATTCTTAATAAAGCGACANGGCATTTTCAGGTTGCTATAGGAACACAAAGCAGGAAGATCTCCTCAAGATTGTGACATTCAAGTTAAGTCCAAGAGAGTGACTAGGCACCCTCCAGACGTAGAAGCACCTAGAGGAACATCTTTATAAATGCACAGAAGAATGAAACGGTCACTAATGAAGGGAACCTCTGGGGCCTCAGCAAAGTCTGAAGGAAACACGATAGAGAAAGGTTCATATTGAAAATCCCCCAAGTTTTCAAGAGACAGCAAGGAAGCCCTGAAGGACTGCGAGCGATTGCGTGACAGGAGTGTAGCGTCAGCCACAGAGTATGAGGCAATGGCTGGAAGAGAACAAACAGGCTACGAAGGGGTGAGTGAGCAGCAGTGCTGCCTTCTGTCAGCAGAGGCATGGCTGGGGCTAGAGCATGATGAGGGGGGCAATCACAGCTGAGGCAGCAGGGTTGAAGAGGAGGGGCCACCTTGAAGACATACCTAAAAGGGGGGATACTGAGAACTTGGCTGTTGACTGGACTTGGGAAGCAGAGAGAGACNGTGTGTAGTGACCGAGGACTCTGCACTGGGCTTCTCAGGAGGCAGGGCTGACATTCTTTAGGGAAGAAATGTAGGGCAAATTGTAGGGCTGAGCAAAAGTTATATTTTAGTCTTGGATGGGCTGTGCTAAACTACCCTGGGATGATGAGGAGAGAGACTGACTCCCACATTTGGTACCTTCATGGAGAATGCAGGACAAACAGGAGAGCCCAGAAGAAATCAGGAAGGACAGCACAAAGGCTGCAATGGGTTGCAGCCCACCAGTGGTGTNGGGACAGAGTATGCTTTATNCCTTTGGGAGAAGTGATTGTCACCTCGCTTGAAGCACTCAAGTGGAGAGATGCGATTGGTCGTTTCAGCTTTACTACAGAGTAACACTATTTAATGGTGTCACTTACCAAAAAGGGGCCTTTTGTCATCTTACCTTCTGTCTCTCTTTTACCTTGGCTGACACCATACACCTTCCTGGTAAATATAACATCAAAATGCCAACAGTTCTTTTCTGGAGTCAAAAGGAAAAGATGATCAAAGGANAGTCCTAGCAATGGCTACTGCACCAGCCACCAGGACAGCATTAACAAAGAAGGAGGGACAGACTTTAAATAAAGATCCTGGCATGNAGTCCAGTGATGCTCTTGCTTCTTAGCTTGGTTTTAGATCAGCTATCGACTTGGTTGCTCCTTTTCAGGGGTGGGCAGTGAGANAAAACCCCTGGAGCTTGCCTCCAGTTTGCTGTTCTCCAACAAATGTGAGGAGAGAGGNGTGGTGCCTAAACTATGTCACTGCAGACTTTAAATATGGCCATGCTCNGCAATTACTGTTCAGTGCCTGGAGTTGCAAGTGACATAAACCTGTGGTGTCCTCTTTGTGTTCTCACATGGCTCCAGGAATCTGAAGCTNTGCTGAATGCTCACCACTGGGAAATGATTCAAACAAACAAACAAACAACAACAAAACAAACAAAGAAACCCCATGAGCTGTTGCAACAGTCTCTGATCAGGAAAACACTCAACTCTTGTTCGTGTAAAATACATTTCCACTTTCCTTCTCTTATTGAGAATCCCAGCAGCCTAGTGGAGTGAATATTGACACAGTTTGTTGATTTACAAAGATGACAAAATGGGGGTTCAGATGTTTACCACACTTGGAGAGTCACCCCAGTCTTTCTAATGCCAAACAATAATCTTTCCTTGCACTGCACTATCTTCTATGTAGAGCCAACACTTCCAATCTCCGATTGTCCCCACGTCTATGAAGAGTTGTACTCTATGATGCAGACACTGAGCAACATGGCCAACGCAGCCTAAGAATAATCCAGTGGGTCCCTATTTTCCACTCTGCTGAGGGCCACACTGCATAAGGGCCTCAGACCCAACCTGGGAGGCAGGTGGACAGAGCAACTGAAAACCCAGCTCATCAAATATCTGTGACCAAAACGAGGTAAATAGAAAACGTCTTCCCACACTTCCCAACCATGAGAAGGGTGTGGGCATAGTGTGGTTCTCCCTAGGGGAGGGTGGCAAGCTGTGATCACCTTCCCACTTGCTCCAATATTAGTTCTTTTAGGTCTGGGGTGTCAAATCCCCCACATTCATGCTGTCATTGCCTTCTGCCTTCCCCGCAGATGCCACTAAGTGACCATAAAAGCTCAAATGTCTGCCTCCATACAGGCTCTGCAAGTGTTGCTGATCAGGGTGGGCACACCAGGTGAAGACTCTGGTGCTCCTTCTTGAGGTCAATGATACGAACTATGCTATGTTATCTTGAGGCATCTGGGACATCAAGTCTGACCCCGCTTGAACCAGTGCACCTGGTCCTTCAGGTGAGTAAGATGTCTCTGTATCTAAAAGTCTCCAGAGTCTCCACTTCCCCATCTGCTGCATAAAGTGAGAGCAACAAACCCTTGCAGTCCAGCGTTACTGAGAAGAAAATAATGGGTGACTGTGCTCAGTGCACAAAGTAAATAAACACTAGTGGAAGCTACATGAAGTTCAGGTCGATAGGAAGTGTAACTAATATTAACAGTCGGATAATGCACTTATTAATACAATTAAAACTAATAAAAATAATGTATCCCCTGCATTTTCTAGCTTATTATGTATTCACTTCTTCAAACAANACTTTACTTATAAAAGTCAGAGAAAAAGCTGTCCTCAAGCATAACGTATGCTGAGAGGGGCTGGAGAGAAGACTCAGCGGTTAAGAGCACTGGCTGTCCTTCCAGAGGACCTGAGTTTATTCCTAGCACTTGTGTCAGGGCTCATAAGCATCTGGAATACCAGCTCCAGGGCATCCAACAACTTTGGCCTACAGTGGCACCTGTACTCATCTGCACAGACCCAAATGCAGACACACACAGATGCACACACCTACACATAATTAAAAACAATAAAAATAATTTAAAAAGGAATAACACATATTTAGAGAAGAAATTGCTCAACTTAACTTGTGGTTTTCTTATCATAATTAAAAAATGTATTACCTTCACTGGAATAAAGTTATTGAACTGAAAATATGATAGAGCCCTAAAACCTAAAAGGAAGGTCTTTTTTGGGGAGATTGCCTGATAACTATTGTGAATTAACTGGTCACTGTACTATCAAGCAGAGTACAAGAAAGACTAAAGCAAACTCACGGGCACTTGGCTTGACTGAGAAAACAAAATAGGGCCTGCCCAAGGGGGGGTGGCAAGTAGCTTTTCTGGAGTAGTTTTGGGTTTTAAAGTGATTTACTTACCTATTTTGAATGATTATGAGAGAGTACTGAGAATGTAAGCAAAAAACGAGGCTAAAACTAAATTCTGTGTTTTTGGCACATGCTTTGATAAAGTAAAACTGAGACACCAAAATAATTTCAGATGAGTGTTCCCAGCCTCTCAGCTAGGATTCATTCAACTGGGAAGTCATGGTGTTCTAAGTGGNAATCTTAGAAACAACATATTTACCCAATATATTATATATTTTGTGGGCTGAAAGACATATATAAAGCTTTGGGGGCAATTTTTTTATGTTGGAATAATATTTGATTTTTCTAATATTGTTACAGTGTCGTATTTAAAAATTCTTTTTTTTTTGAAAATATAGAATATGTTTAGCTCAAAAGCATTTACGACTTGGGAAATGTAGTTACATTGTAAATTAATCTACTATTAGTGGCAATTAGATAGCTACTTGGCATGGATACACATTCAGCCATGTGGTTATTCATACATTCTGTGCCAGTGTGTGCTAGGCAAGGGACCATGGCGGAGGATGGGGCAGAGGCATTCCTCAGGGAACGNTGGGCCACACCCCTTGGAAAACAATCTTCCATTGAAGGGTGACACTGAATGGCACTTAGGGTCTCCATAATCTTTCAACTCTGTGGTGGGACATCTTCATAGTCAACTTGACTGCATTTGTAATCAGAGAGCATATGCGTCCCCAGGCCTGCCGGGGACGGCATTTCCAGGAAGCTTTAATCAAATGCGCATGGTGCCAGCCCATGGCTTATGGTCCGAACTGAGTACAAAGGGAAGCAGGAGGTAGGTAGCAGGGTGCTGGCATTCCATTCTCTTTGCTTCCTGATCTCCTAAGGTGTGAGCAGGCAGACTCCCACCACCATGGACGGTAGTGAGTCCTGCTATCATGGTAGACTATATCTCCTGAACCACTAACTAAAACAAACCCTTTCTCTCTCAGTGGTATTTGGTCACAGCAATGAGAAAGGGAACCAACATACATAACCGAAATATGTATTTAAACAGCAGTGCTCCTGCTGGAAGGACACACAGTGGAAACTCTTCCTACGATCCTGGTGGGAGTGTAAACTGACAAACATTCCCATGAAAGTCATTTTGCCATATGTTTTAAGAATCTAAAGAATTATGAATTTCATTTTTTTGGAAATAGTTCTGAAAGATAAAATTATGACATGGATAGTCAAAGATTTTTGTCATATCTTTATAATGACAAAAACTCAGAGACATAAACATCAAAGAATAAAAAAGAATGGCCAAGTCAATTAGACAGATCCCTACAACGGAAGACAAAGCAGCTTCTGAATCAGTGTTATACGCACTTCTTGTAATCAGTCAATGCTCATGCTAAAACTCTAAGAACAGAAACTGGGC
>LZPO01097194.1:164348-174399 GCA_001675575.1 Neotoma lepida | reverse complement strand
TAAGAAAACACAATTCTTTGAAGCATGACTCATTGTAAAGTGGAAAGAAAGGAATTCAAGATCCGAGAACTCTAAGTAATTTAGCAACATCCTGCTTGCAAGCTGGAGGGCTCACCTNCGAGCTCCTCTGTTTTAGCATCAGCTCTGGCTGGAAACTTGCTGGGTNAGAACTTGTCTTGGGCATTCTCTGGATCTCCAGGGTGACTCCAGAGGGCAGGGTGATACAGTACTCAATAAATATGAGCTTTTCAACTCCCCAAGANGTGAGGATCAAAGCCAACAGGAACTGCACCTGTGTGCTCTTTAAGAGATGACAAGAGTCATCTTTCCTAACTCCATGCCTCACACAGACATTATGAAGCAGAAATCTTTACTGAAGAGGCTTCTAAAGTGGTAAGTTACCCAGCTGANACTTTGCAGATATGCTCATGATAAAACTTGAAGATAAAAAATATTGAAAACAAAGTACAATATCAACAATCATATTATCAAAATATAAGAAAAATACAGCATGAAAAAAGGTTAAATGTTAACAGTAGTTATTTCTGAGTTGTAGAATCACAGATTTTTTTTTTCTCCTTAACTTTCTTATACATCTGCATTNCTCACTCACAACACCCACTAGGGTGGTTTGAATGAAAATGGTCCTCATATACTCACATATTTGAATGCTTGGTTCGCTGTTGGTAGAACTATTTGAGGAGGATTAGAAGGTGTGGCCTTCTTGGAGGAGGTGTGTCTCTGGGGATGGGCTTTGAGGTTTCAAAAGCCCACACCATATCCAGTTAGCTCTTTCTCTCTCTGCCTCATGGTTGTGTCTGAAGATGTGAACTCTCCCTAACTGCTCCAGCACCGTACCTGCCTGCCTACTGCCATGTTCCCCACCAAACTATAAGCTCCAAATAAACACTTGCTTTTATAAGTTGGCTTGATCACATGTCTTTTCACAGCAATAGAAAAGTAACTAAGACACCCACCCACACATGAGTACACACACACGTGCACACACATAAATATTATTTATGTTAAAAAGGACCCATAATATTTCACATAAAACAAATTAAAAGCAGAAGTAAACACTCCATTTCCCCTCCTTTCGCTATTACATTGAAAGCTGCACATCCCACAGGCAGCGCTTGCTTGCCAACGTTGAGAAGTAAGACAGAAAATAACATGGCATGCATCTGCCATGACAGATTTGTGGTTGACATTTCTTCTGAGAAATGCCTCCATTAAAATAAGTAGCTGTTGGCATTGTCTCCTGATTCAGTCATCTTGAAAAGAAATGAGTAAGTAACTCTCAGAAGTGGATGTTCAAGTTTCACGTGGAATTCAACACTTTGAGTGGAGACACCACAGAGGTGANCAAGCTTGTGAAAAATGAGAATTGATGGCCAGGCACCTGGCAGTTTCTTAAAAGAGACTTGTATTATGCTATTGTCCATCATGAGGTATTCAACAATCATAACTATTACTTATTAACACACTGCACACACAGTTTGATTAGACTCATTTCAAAATGTTCTGGGGCATGGGCTATAGATTCCATACACTAATAACTACAATGTATTCATTTAGCCACTCATGAGATGAGTGCTTTATATTTAATGTTTCTTGTGTTCCTTTAATCTCGTAACTACACTCCATCATCCTCATTCTCCAAGTGCTTCTGTTTGGAGAGGTTAAGGAACTCAACAGGTCTCAAGCACTGGTCTTTGTGTCTCTGGAATTCACCCTAACCTATCACACCCTGCCGAATTTGTTAGAAACCAAGCAGGTTTGCAGCAAGCTAGGTGTGAACAGATGAGGTGGAGACTGTCAGCCTGCCTCATCATTCTCATTTACTGAATCTTCTCAGAGAAGAAGGAAGGTGAGTCAATGAACACGGGAAANTTGGAAGGAGGAAAAGAAAGNTCAACACCACAGCCCTCTAAAGTCACTTNTGAGAGACTTTCGCAGCTGGTGACAGGTTTGGCGACAGTTCTTTTGAGTTGAGCTATGTTCAATTTTCTCAGTTCATTTCATAGGAATTGCATAAGCCACCTTCCTGAAAGTGGAAAAATGTCACTAGAATACAGTAATCGCTCTCTCGTCAGAAATCCAATATTGTGAAAGNANCGGATGAGAAGGNGCACAGCACATGTGGTTGCCATAGTGCTAACAATACTTTTGGCAGGTACTGGGACAANGCCATCTGCACAATCAGAATCAGCAGAGGTGGCTGGGACACCTTCGTCTGAGCCAGGTGCCCTGCTGCAGGCTGTAATTGCCCTTCCTCAACTGCTTGGTCTCCCTGTGAGGTAGGTCTTAGGAGAGGAGTTGTCAACTAGGAGGACAGAGGTCCTGAGGGCTTGAGTGCCTTGTGCAGGGAAGGAGCTTGTCTTCCACCTCCACCTTCTGCCTTTGGTAGCTGAGGGTCGAGTGACCCGCCCACCTTGTCCTTTGATAGGCGGTGCTATCTTCATTCGGGTGTGGTCATTTTCTTTTCTTTCCTAGATTCACCTCTTTATGTCTCCAAAACTAGAACGTGATTAGGGTATTCGTGTAAATCCGTGTTTCCCTAGCAGATATTTACAAAATACCTACTTTGTGACGTACCAGGCAGTACTCCCGAAATTTAGAAAGAGTGGGGAAAAAAAAATCAATGAAAATATCTTCCCTCCCGGAGCTTTGGCTTCAGTGACCCTACAGAATATTTCTGAAATTTTCATTATTTGAAGAATTACAATGTATTTTATGGGAATGTAGATTAAAAACAAAACCAAATTGATGTGAAAATTAGGACATACAGTTTGAACCAAGCGATGTAAGAACTGTAAAGAAAAGCTCATGTCAGTGCAGTGGTGAGAATGTGACTATGCTACCTAGTGCCAGCTGCACTTANTAGGTCTGTCTCCATATGACTGCAGCCCAGGGACATGGCTTGTAAATGGAGTAAGTATACATTGAGTGGGGATGCATAGGCTCCACGTGAGGCTGAAGACAAAGTGCTGAAGAAGACTGTAGGAAGAAAAAGCTGTAGGCAGTGGAATGACACAGACACAGTGCCAGCAGCAAGGATGTAGAACTATACATAAGCACAATTACTGTAGAAGACAGTATCACTGCCAGGCATGAACCAAAATAGATCACCTGTCCCCATCAGGGGGACTTCCTGAAGAAACAAGATAATTTGAGAAAGTTGAAGATTCTTATATTTTTTTCTTGTAATTCAAAATTTCAGAGACTATATTGAATTGCCTACTCAAATAATTAAGAAATTAATCACTTGATACTACTAATACACATNAGAATTTCATGAATTCAGATTGAAAGATGAAATTAATAATAATCAGAAGTAAACCACAGTCNCCTAACCCTGACCATGAGACCNAAANCANTTCACTTTATTGGGTCTTCTGAGCTAGATGGAGCTTAGTAGGAAACACTGCCCACTAGTCACTCAATTGTAAGGGATCACACTGTGCACTAGTCATTCAATTGTAAGGGATCACACTGCACACTAGTCATTCAATTGTAAGGGATCACACTGCACACTAGTCATTCAATTGTAAGGGATCACACTGCACACTAATCATTCAATTGTAAGGGATCACACTGCACACTAATCATTCAATTGTAAGGGATCACACTGCACACTAATCATTCAATTGTAAGGGATCACACTATCTTTTGGACTTCAGCCAGAATTAATTGGCTATGAACATTTGAACTGTAAAGACTTGGTGGGAAACTAGAAGCAAGCATTGTCAGTGTCCATCCAGTAATGGTTCCGTCTGTGTTTAAGGCTTTAGCCCAGAGTTTTGGAGTAGAGGAGACAAGATCTCACAGTGCACAGCATTCTTGATATTTTTAGATTAAATTTTCAGGCAGGAGACAAAAATCCATTATTTTTGTTTTTCCTCCTTGTTCCTAAATTTGACAGCTATTGTGGAAATTGTTTGAAGCCACACTCTGGTGTTTTCTGAGAAATCTCTCATGGTGTCCAACACCTCCAAATAACTTGTGAATTGGTAATGGTTAGAGGTCAGACCATAAGACAAACATGAATTTTCTGAACGCTGTTGAAAAAAAAATCTTATTCAATCCACATGAATGAAGTTTAAACAATTGCTGCTCACACTGAAAATGTGTTCATGTTGTCCTACTCATTAATTACACATCAATTCAACACTTATCTTATAGTCCTCACTATGCTCTGCCACTGTGCTGGCCACACCAGTGAGCAAGCAACTGCAGACGACAGCCTGTGTCCTGCAGGACCCATGTCCACTCCGGCTTCTTTCCTTCTTCCTAAATCCAGTGTTGTTATTTTATGTGGGAGCTCTAGTCAAAGACCAGCATTCCCATCAATCTCCCACACTAGAAGTCACAAAATAAACNTGTGTATTCTTAAGGTGGTTTTACACTGTGGTAATTCTGAATTAAGGAAGAGAGAGAATCAACAAGAAATTTGAAAGATTAATACACAACTTTTTAAATTTTCCCATTCCTTCTGTGGCTATTTATCTCTTGTGTTTTTGTCCTTCCTGTTCACTTCCCAGTGTGTGTGTGTGTGTGTGTGTGTGTGTGTGCACATGAGTCTATGTAAGCCAGAGGTCAATGTCAGATGCCTTCCTTGCACACTCTCCATCTTATGTCTTGAGATAGATTTCTTACTGAACCTGGAGCTCATTAATTTGGCATGAAAATGTTGACCAGCAAGCCTCAGGGATCCTTTTGTGACCGCCTCCCCAGTGCTGGGCTCACAGGTGAATGTTGCTGATGTCTGTTGATGTGCAGGAAGGGGGTCCGAATTCAGGTTTTCATGTGTGTNCAGTAAGCATTTTACCCACACAGCATCTCCTCAGCTTCCTCATGCTACTCCTGAACATGATAGCGACTACAACTCTTCATNACAGAGCGCCAGGTGCTTGGTTACTTCTTACAATGCCTGGAGGAACCTCGTTCTGGTTGTTCATGTTCATCCAATCAATGAGGTTACCATGGATGTGGCAGGTACAGTTCATNCCATCTCACAGCCCTTTGCCTACTCTTCCATCATAATAAGGACAGACACCTCAAGGCCACTCATTGATTTCCTCTCCCCCACGTCCTATGTGGGCTCCTGGAGATACATCTGCACAGCACCCCCACCCCCACCCCNCAGTAGGTCGGGTTTAAGTGAGAGAGGCAGAGGCATCATCCTTTGGATTATGCCTGAGAAAGAAAACATCTGGATGCTGCTGGATGAGAGTCAGGGTGGCTGTTAAAGAAGCCAATCAGGGAGAAGATAGCAGTAGGTGTTCTGTAGGGCAAGGCAGGCAAAGTAGGAAGAAAGCAACATCAGGATGAAGGACACATGGAGTAGGCTAGGTGGNTTTATTGTGCAGATTAGGGTTTATCCCAGCAAGGGCAGCATTCTCCCATCCTCACTGTACTGTGACCATTTCAGTAGGAACACCAGGCATGCAGAAAATAGTAACTACCTTATGGGGTTGAGTGGCTGAAAGAACAAAGCTTTGGAAGACAGCTGCAACACTTGATACAGTATGTCAGCTCTTCCTTCCTTCTTTCAGAATTAAGTTTCTTATTTTGTGATAATAAGAGATACTNTAAAGTAACTTAGAATAGAGACTGGGGCTGAAGAATCCATGAACAAAGACAGGCGAGTTTCCTAAGGAGTAATACATGTGAAAACACAAGGAAGCCTAATTTGAAGTATGTTTTGTGTAAATGGAGATGGTAAATGAAAAGGAAACTCATGACAAAACAGTCAACCACCTTACATACCTGGGGGCTTCCCTGTAGGACAGGACAGACCATGCAACTGAATGACTGTGACTGACTGAATATTCTCGTCAGTGTATTTCTGTACATGTCCTGGAAAGCCCTTCCCTTCAGCTTCCTCACTGGCATCCCCCCAAACAATTCCTGTTTTGAGATGTCCAATTCATAAATCAGTGTTTAAGCAAATGAACTCATTAAAGATGGGCTACCCATCTTTATAAGAATTTGTACTTCTATTTATGTTCAAGATATCTGTATATTATCTCTCCTGCAGTTGTACATCAAATGTTTTAATAATAAAAAAATAAAGATGTTTACTGCACCTTAATTTAACCTTTTAAATACTGTTCATGCTCCTTATTCATTTCNATCTTGGGTCACATGAACACTAAATTCTCAATTTTTTTCTGACTGTTTCCAAGGTAAGTGTGCACAACAGATTAGCAGGTAAGTATTTGCTATTCTTATTTTTCTACTTACTTAAAGAATATTTGCTCAATGAGCAGTGAGTTGCCAATATATTGTAAGAAAGTCTATTTGGCCTTCATATCCAATTCCTAGCACAATGTTCCTAACATAACAGAACAAATATTTGATTTTTGCCAGCTCCTGAAAACAAGGAGACNAAACCAAAAAAACCCCACAGGAATAGAAGGAACTGAGATAATATTACAGGCAGAGTCACTCTAATCAATTCAACTGTAGCAATCTAGAGAAAACCCAATCCAGAGAAAGAAACAAACATTGAAACACAAAATGCATTTGGGAGTCCAAAAAGACATGATCAGAAAGTTCCCCATGGCACAATATAGGCAAGATGTGAAAAATGTAACGGAAAGAAAAACTGCTAAAANCTGCAGTGAAAANGAAGGTACATCCCACATTACAGCTGGGACGCAGGTGCTTTGTGAGCACCCTTCTCCTNNGNGCACTTTCTCAGTCTTCTTACGGTTAGNGNCAGAGGGCCGCAGATCCCACCCAACAGAGAGGTAGGCCTGTGGCACACAGTCACCATTCCAGGCCACCTGGAGTCTTCTTTACTCCCTGTCATACACAGTTACCAGTTTAATAGTTCTGGTTCTGCCACATCCTTACTCAGGTCTCAAAGCTAGTCCTCCACAGACAGCCTTCCACCTCCGCCTCACAAAAACGTCATCAGTGCCTCCCTCATTGTGAGCCCACACAAAACCTCTCTGCTGTAAGTTGCTTTTGGTCATTGTGTTTTATCAGAGCAAGAGAAGACACTAATATAGCATGACTTCCATCTGCCTGGTTGGCTTGGGGTAGGCGAGAAGTACAGAACAGAGAAACATAGACATGGGCCTGACAATTGACTACTTGTGGTAAAATTTTCTTGTTTGTTACCTGTTCTTGGAATAAGCAATTTTATAAATTATCTTAATTATTTTACAATTATTACCTAGTAAAAAATACTTCTTATAACAAACTTTCAAAGTAATATAGCAATAGAATAATTTTTCTCATTGATTATGATTTGAAACACACAAATATAGAAACTGCAGCTGAACAGATGCGTGGCAGGTGATAAATGCCTGAAGAAAGTGGGTCAGAGTGCATCGGCATCCCCGTCAACAAGACAACATCTAAGTGCTTCCCGAGGCCCAAGGCCCAGAGCTGGCAGGATTCACCACTGTTGTGGGGTCCTGGACAAGTGAGGGATTCTCATGCTTCATTCACACAGTGCAGATAATGACAAAACCCTCCTCACAGGGACATAGTGCAAGATGATGAACCACCATGACGCACTGTGATTAGTACCAGGGACACACTAAGAGCTCAGAAATGATGGCTGGTGTTTGTGAATGCACTTTCTAGTCATAACAGTGCTTTATATTTCCTTGACTGCTAAGCATTTTGCTTGCTCTGTCTTCTTTGGGGGAGAGATAAGCTATCTCTCCCTAAAGGTATTGATCAGTTCCAATGTTTTTCTTATGTTTCCAATAAGACCTATAAAATTTGTGTGCCTGTCTCCGTGAATGAGAGAGAGAGAGAAAAGAGAGAGAGAGAGAGAGAGAGAGAGAGAGAGAGAGAGACAGACAGACAGACAGACAGACAGACAGACAGACAGACGGTGGGGGAAGGAGGCCAAAGGCTCATGTCAGATGTCTTCTTCCTTTATCACTCTGTGTTACTCTGAGACAGGGTCTCTCTCGGAATCTAGAGCCAACCACTTGGCCGGGCTGACTGGCCAGTGAGCTCAGAGGCTGTATTAGTTACTTTTCTGTCGCTGTAATGAATGAAATGCCACAACCAAAAGCAACTTAAGGAAGAAAGGGTTTACTTTGGCTTGTGGTTCCAGACGGACAGAGTCCATCAGGGAGGGGGAAGCATGCCACAGAGGCAGGGCCAGGAAGCNGGCTGATCACGTGTTGACCAGTACATAGGAAGCAAAGAAAGAGAACATGAAATGTAGTGATGCTCTAAACCCTCAACCCCCAGTGGCATACTTCCTCCTAAAGACTCCTGGGGAGGGGGAGGCGTTTCTCATTCAAACCACCACAGATGTTCACTGCCATGCTGAGTGGCACATGGTTCAAGAGAATCTGAACTCAGATCCTCTTGGGTCTTGCTTGAGTGGCAGGAACTTTATTAACTNAGCTATCTAACCAGGCTTATTATAACATTTTAAAGTAAATGAAGACTCAATTCCTGAAGTCTGGAATGTTTGTTGAGAATCAAAGTTTTTGCTTTGATGAAGCTATTATCTAGAGATCTAATCGTGTGTGTGTGTGTGTGTGTGTGTGTGTGTGTGTGTGTGTGTGTATGCAAGCCTGAGGAGGCCAGAAAAGGACACTGGCTCCTTTGGAGCTGGAGTTAGAGACATTTGCCAACCATTCAACATGGCAGTAAGCACTCTTAACTGCAGGGTCATCTCTTCAGCTCCTTGGATATTATCTTAATTGTATTCAAATCATTTGCTTTATAGTTACCATACTAAGGCCTTCCTTTGTACTTAAGATAATTGAAAAACATAGTCGGGCTTTTGGACTAGATTTTTCTAGGGTCTATGCCAATAAAATCAACAGAAACATGACTCATTCTTTAAAGCCCATCCTTGCATCACCGATGTAACCAACACAATGAGAACACTGGATCTAATGCAAGAGTCCTTCTCGTTGGTAGCAAGCAATAGGGTGGCATCGACTTCCAACTTCATTTTCTAACTTTGAGAGGAGATGTGTTCACTGAGTCATTTGGTTTGCTCTCTGCCTGTGGAGTGCGAAGATGGCTGATGCTGTGTGAGCTTCAGGAAGGGAAAAGGACGGCGGGACATGTGCTTCTTCCAGAGACAGAATGCCAGGAACTATAAATATGGTCTCTGCTTGCTCTCCTCATTGTGATGCTGTTTAGGAATCAGCATAACATCCCAGGATAATTTACATCCCAGGACGGTGGCTCTTTCTTTGCTGTGTGTGGATGGTGACGTTGTGCANGAATGGCTTCATTGTCCAGCACTTTTGCTTTACTTTTTAAAGTAAAGGAGCACAAAATGAAACAGGAATTATATTTTACCTTTTAGAGCGCACAATAATGACAATTAATGAAAATCATCAGATTCATCNCTTGATTATGTTCTGGCTTTTTAAAAATTGTACTTATGAAGACCTGTGTAAGTTGGTCAATGGGAAGGGTAACCCTGAGCCACACAGAGGTGTGGCCTCCTGAAGCAGCAATGCACTTTCCTGAGGTAGCACTCTCTAGCCAGACCCCCACTCACCCACATACACTCTGTAGGGTTTGACAAATTCTCATCATCCAGAGAGCAATATCCCTTAATATCTTATTTTATTGGGTCAAAAAAATAAGTATTTTCATGTTATTTCTGGGCTCCTGATTTTGAGGCTCCAGTATTNCTAAGCTGCATGCCAGAAAGAACCATTTAGTTAATATTTGAGCAACTGGAACACAGTTTAAAGGGATGTATTAGTTTCTTGTTGTAATGATGAAACATACAACAGAAAGNGATTTAAGTAAAAGCATCTGTTTTGGCTCATGGCTTGAGAAGTATCACAGCTTAAGGCATCCNGGTGGCAAAGGGAAGGTGGAGTTCCTGCCCAGGAGCATGTGGCTGTGACTCCTCACATCTGAGCAAACAGGAAGCAGAGGGCAGAGAATTCTGATGTTCAGCTGGCCTCTTCCCTCTCATTATATCCAGGACCCCAGCCCACAGGGTGATGACACCACATGCTGCAGCCCACAGGATGATGACATCACATGCTGCAGCCCACAGGATGATGACACCACATGCTGCAGCCCACAG
>LZPO01097194.1:60946-74661 GCA_001675575.1 Neotoma lepida | reverse complement strand
CTAGCTGGTTCTTAGGCCTTTGGGACTGGTTTAGGAGAGGCAGGTGGGAGAGTTTGAGGCTGCCATTGAGAAAAGCCCCAGAATACAGTGAGGAAAGAATAATGGAATGTTCCAATGAGAGTGCAGAAGACCAGAATGCTGTGAGAAATGCAAGCTATGGAAGCTTAGACCGTGACATGTTGAAGGGAAACAGGACTCATTGAGAACTGTAGCAGAAGCCATTCATGCTACATTCTGGTAAAGAAATGTCTTCATTCCACACATGTCCTGAGTAATTGAGGCTGAATTCAAAAGTGAGGGACTAATTTACACAGTATAGGAANCTGCAAGACAGGATAGNATTCAGAGTGTGACATGGTTGTTGCTCACTATATTTATGCAAGNTGACAATGAAAGAGACAGACAGAGAGACAGAGACAAGAAAGACACAAAACTGTAAAGTTTGGTGAGGAAAGGAGAGTGTGCGAGTCTGAAGGTCCTGACAAGGTGGGCAAAGACGAAGCAGCTAGGATTGCTAAGGAGAACAGAGTCTTTAAGGGGAAAACTCACACTTAGCCCTGGGCCACTAGGAAAGTTGACTTCAGGGCAAGACTCCACCCATCAAAAGCCCCAGCTTGTAAACTTTCAAATTCGTTTGAAGAGTGAGAGAGTAAACTGAGAACGGTCTGGAAGGGGTTCCCTGCTCTAAAAAAGCTGTCCAGGGAATTGCTTCCCAGCTTCAGCAGCTGAGATGCACAGAGGCAAAAGGTTACATCTGTAGCTGGCAGTAGAACTTGATAACATCATCCATGTGGTTTTGCAAAATGCAGGAGTCATAGGATCACAGGAGCCTTCCCCAGGGTTCCAGAATGCTGCTGAGGCCAGGCAATGTGTGGCAGGGTCAGATTCCCTGCAAGGAGGTCTTAAGAAGCCTCTGTGTGGAGCTGTGAGGTACAACTCAAGTACAACAGAGACCCTAGGCTCAGGCAAGCTGCAGGAATACAATGGAACTGTCTCAAGAGAGGCTACACGTGCCTCCAGTGGCAGAACTGGAGGGTCAAGGCTACCTGAGGTTGTGGAGCCCAGATGAGGCCAACTAGAGCCCCAGGTGGACAACATGGAGTTGCAGGGTTTGGTGGGGTGTTTGTTTGTTTGTCCTGATGAGCTTGGTCTTGATTCAGACTAACCAAAATGGTGAGCTTTAAGTTCAGTGAGAGACACTATCTCAAAAGATAAGGTGGAAAAGAAATGAAAGAGACACCTGCTGTTGCCCTCTGGCTTTGTACATGAGTGTGCAGACAAGGACACCCCCTCTTATTTTTCCTTAGTCTACCTTTGCCCAGAATTCTTCCCCCTTCCAAAGTGAAAACTTCTAAATCCTTTTCTCCATTTCTGGAGATGCAGTTCCAACCCACCATTTCAGTGAAGTCCCCCAATGATAATTATAGCAGTCCTAAAAGAATAATCATGTTGTATTTATTGAGCCCTTGCTTTATGGCAGACACTTTCCTGAACACTTTTTTATACAATTTAACCTTCTTTAACAGCCCCACAAGGAGCTGAGATTAGTCTGCATTCTGCATATACAAATGGAGACAAAGGGTTAGAAGGGTTAGTGAGATGGACAGTTTCTGTGGACTCCAGCAGTTCTCAGACATACATACCTGCATTGTGACTCTGTAACACTGTTACGAAGTTATTCAAGTAGTGGCTGTCTGCCTTCCTCCCTGCAGAATGCAGCTAAGACCTGCAGCCTTAGGCTTGCACCCACCCTTGATGCTGGCATAGCATTAGGGGAAGCTGCTTTTCTCTGCCAGACAAGGGTTTCACTACAGTGTACCGAACCAATTTTAGACAACTTTTCTAATATAGCTAATATTCATCTTGGATCCTTGAATCTGTTTGAAAGTTATGTCTGGTTTTTGGGAAATAAATGACTTTAAGTTCCTTTTGAAGAAACTGTAGAGAAAAAAATGGTGCATGGGGATGTTAAGATTTCTTTNAGCTATTTGAAAAAATCAACATTGATATGAAATGATCAAAAGCCTCTACTATAAAGAGAAACAAAATGTAAGCAAATTTATATTCATTCTATGGCAATGACACAAAACAGAGGGAGTTAAAGTGCATTTTATTTTTAAATTTATTCTGAGATCTCTATACTTAATGATGCCCCTAAGAATTCAAGGACTTTTTATTTTGTATAATTTGAAACAATGAGGCCACAGCTTCAGGCATTTACTAACATAATGACTCTGCATATCCCCACTGATGGCTCCTTCTCTATTCAAAGCAGTCTGTTTTTTTATTGGCAAAAAAGCTTTTAAAACAACACATGAAAAAAATTAGACTTTTAAAAAATTATCAACACTGACAGATAAAATTAGAAATTCTATTAAAAAATGTAGCTTTGTGAAAAATTTTAGTTTGTTTTCTTGCCAGAATGTGCTTCTTAAAGAGAAAGATGTCAGGCGGTGGAAATTATAGCTTAACTATTTTACTATTTCTGTGGATTGANATATTACAACATTAATTTGAATTTTAGATTTTCTTGAAGTTATTGGGAAAATAAGAACAATGAAAACAGATTCTTTGTGAGTTAAATAAAACTCAGAAGGACAGTGAAGTGAATTTTGTAGTACAGTTATTTGCTGGACCACTAGGGTGAATTTTGTGCCCATAAGCCAACAACACAGTATTCTGTGTGACAGTGATCAAGCTGAGAACCTGCTAAGGATGGGGGATAGGAATCACAATTGAGAATAAAACAAAGACAATATTAACAATTAGCATTAATTGAGCATTTGTGTATCAGATCTTGGGCTTTATCATGCATATTAACAGGATTTCCTTTAAAGCCACAATAATTCCATGGAATCAGCATATTTGTTATCTCCATTTTCTATTCAGGAAAACTAGAGCATGGAAGGACTATGTAACTTGCCCAGGGCTTCTTAGATAGTAATGGCCATGCTGAGAACTAAACTCATGCTGTCTTGACTACAGGAGTTGCAGACCATCCCGTAAATGACTGGAGACCTATGAGTCTCTGGTGGATCTATATTTAATATTAACTACTAACAATTAGAAATTTATGGTGATCCACAGAAAGAAATTTATGATGGCAAAGTACAGTTCTTGGGTTCAACTTAATTCATTCAACAAACTGGATATCAAGGAAAACATTCTGATCATAGCTGATCGCCATTGGTCTTGGAAGGGGTGCACATCTTAAGTATGCTATTTAGACAATAAAAAGTAAATGCACAAGTAGCAAGGTGAAGACCTGAATGAAAAACCATGAGGTGTTTGGCACAACGGAGGAAGCTGTACTGCTAAGATGGTAAAGAAGATATAATCTTTGCAATACTGTCAAAATCTTCAGGAGGCATAGTTTAGAGGTTCCATAACAACATCATGGTCATTAAAGTTTCCAATGTTTAACCTAAATCTCTCCATTTCCCTAGTCATAAATGATTTATACGTGTTCAGGAAAATGCTCGGTGTAACTCTGCAGGGAAATGGTGACATTTGGGTAATTAATCAATTAATCAGAGTAGCTCATGGCAAATTCTTTAGGCTAGAGCAGATGAATCTTCCCAGTATTAAGGAAAAGGCAATCCTAAAGGTCTAGGCCCAGATTATACACTTGGGATTCTTCATGCCCATTAACTCTCTCCTCTATGTAACTGTTTCGTTTCTTTGCAACTATTTGTTAGTAAATGTGATCATAAATATTAGTTAGACATTAAAGCAGAACTTCTTGTTCCATCATCATGCCCCAGCATAGTGTTATATTTGTTCTAATTCACNACTAAACACTCCAAAACAAATCATGATCTCATACTTCATGTTAGAGTTCTGAATTCATTACTTTCTTTTTCTGTGATTTAAAAAATTACCATGGCCAAAAGCAACGTGAGGGAAAAAGAGTTTGTTTTGGCTTGCACTTCTAGAGGGCTAGAGTTTAATGGCAAGGAGGGCATGTCATGCTGGTAGGATCAGGGAGGCTGGTTATATTTTTCATCTCTACACAGGAAGCAGAAAAAGAGATGAGGAAGGAAGGTGATGTTACAAACCCTCAACGCCTTTCCCCCGTGATGTACTTCCAACATCAAGGCTCTGCCTCCTAAGGCTCCATAACCTCCACAAACAGTGCCTCCTATTGGAGACTAAGTGTTCAAAGACATTAGCCTACGGGACACAGTTCTCGTTTAAACCACCAAATTCATCTCCGTGGTCTCAATAATCTCTTGGCCATATCCTGATGCAAAATTCATTTAGTTTCTCTCTCTCTCTCTCTCTCTCTCTCTCTCTCTCTCCCTCTCAACAGGGTTTCTTTGTGTAGTCTTGGCTGTCCTAGAACCAGCTCTGTACACCAGGCAGGCCTTGAATTCACAGACATTTATTTTACATGTTTAAATGTTTTGCCAGCATGTATTTCTGTGCACCACATGCATGCCTTGCATATAAGGACCAGAACAGGGAATTGAATCCCCTGGGACCAGAGTTACAGAAGGTTTTGAGCCACTGTGTAGGTGCTGGGAATCAAACCTGAGTTCTCTAGAAGAGCAGCCAGTGCTCCTAACAACTGAGCCATTTCTCCAGTAACTATTCACTTATTTTGTGGGCAGTGTTAGGATTTGAACCCATTCTTTGTGTCTGCTAGACAAGTGCCCAACCAATGTGGTAGTTTGAATAAGAATGGCCTCAATAGGTTTATAAACGCTTAGTCACCAGGGATGACACTATTTGAAAGGATTATAAGGATTAGGAGGTGTGACTTTGCTGGAGGAAGTGTGTCAGTAGGGGAGTGCTTTCAGGCTTCAAAAGTCTTCGCCAGACCTGGTCTCTCTCTCAACCTCCAGATCAGGATGTAACTCCCGACTACTGCTCCAGCACCATGTGTGATGTCGTGGTCCCAGCTATGGTGATAATGGACTAAGCAAACCCTCAATTAAATGCTTTCTTTCCTAAGAGTTACCTTGATCATGGTGTCTTTACAGCCACAGAGCAGTGACTAAGATATCCACTAAGCTTCCTAACTAAAATGAAGTGCTGATGCGATTGTTCAGTAGTTAAAGGTGTCACCACATCTGGCAACCTACGTTCAATCCCCAGAACCCACATGGTGGAAAGAGAGAAGCAACTCCTGTAAGTTGTCCTCTGACCTCCACATGTAGGCCATGGCACCCATCCACATGAATAAATAAACAAATAAATAATAAAAGACATTTAAAATAGAGTGATTGAATAATCTAAACATTATTAAGTGAGAAAACTAGAAAATTTTGCATAGAATAATGTTTTAAAAATGTGTTATTTTCCATTTGCACACAAAAAGTATAGGCGTTCTATTCTCATTCCCTCATGTTATTCATTAGTCATCTACTCTGGGCAAAGAATGTTTTAGGAAGAAAGAACGCAGGAAGAAATAGATAAACTCCCTGCTCTCACAGAACTTCTAAGTACTGCAGAGAAGGCTGCTATTAAAAACGACATGAATTATTAATTAATTACATAATGATAAATTGAATAGAGGGTGGGTACAGGGTGACATCACCATGTGCCAGGGCAGTCTAACCTAGGTCAGCACTTCCTTCTGAGCCTCAGCACAGAGCTGCAGGATGAGTGGGATCTTGCAGGGCAAAGACAGGAAATAAAATTTCTATGAGGAGCATATATCATTTTCATCAGAAAATGGCACTTTGAACTTTTTCAAGAGAAGTAACTTACATCTCTCTCCCCCTTTGTACCTGAAACNCACAGCTGCACAGAAGTTTCTGCTCTCTGCTTGCTTTGTGCAAATCTAGTTCAGTGATCAGACATTTTCCTCTCACATTCTAATCCATCAACTGAATGAAACAGTTAAGATAATAAATTTAGACTGCAGAACAAAAACCGTAAAATAACACAATGATTAAAGAGTCTTCTTGCCNGGGGCTTGCATTAGGGAACAGATTTGTGACCTTTGATAGTCAATCCACCAAAAAGCTTGTGAAATAGTCTTGCTGTTGACCTTGAGGAGAAGCAGAGTCAGTGTCTATGCTGGCTGAAGTTCTGTTTTTATAGGTTCAAAATTAAGGACCACAACAAATGAACAAAGGACAAAGGACAAGAATTATTTTGAAATCCATATAACATATCAGTAATGGGATTTTCCTCAACTTTCTTGAATGAAACAGCTCTCGCTGGATGCTAATAAGTAAGGACTCTAAATACTCCCCCTCCCCGCCTCAGAGTCCCCTGTTATAAGTATTTTATCTCTTTGAAACACATTCACTACTGATTTATCCAACATGTGTTTGCATTCAACATTTTCCTGGGTGTTAGGAACACAAGGTGAATGAGTTGTTTGCTGCTCTTGGCTTCAAAGCCTTCAGTCTTTGTACCATAGGAACTACAGTAGAAATGCATGTAGGGTGTGATAGGTGTGAAAGAGTACAGCTTCTTTGAGATTGTACCTTTGGTGACAATAGAAAAGGAACCACCTCCACAATCAACAGAGCCACCTCCACAATCAACAGAGCCACCTCCACAATCAACAGAGCCACCTCCACAATCATCAACAGAGCCACCTCCACAATCAATGTGCTCCAATGGTTAACTTTTAAAAATTTCATTTATTGATATTATTTGTTATTGTGTGTGTGTGTGTGTGTGTGTGTGTGTGTGTGTGTGTGTGTGTGTGTGTTCTGGTGCATGTCTGCCATGATGGAGAAGTTAGATGACAGCTTTCACAAGTCCGTTCTTTCCTTTCACTGTCGGTTCCGTGGACTGAAGTCAGGTCATCAAGTTTGCTTGATAAGCACTTTTACCCACAAAGTCNTCTCATCAGCCACATTCATGATTTTTATAGTTACTATCATCTCTAGGAAAACCAAGAAGGAAAAAATAGTTAGGCATATTTAACACTTACCACGCCATGAAAAAAATCACCAAGTATTCAAGGTGTAAGTACTCTATATGTTTCCTATTGCTGCTTAAACAAATAAGCACAAGTCAGGAGGCCTCAGACAAATGTCCTGTTCTATNGTTCTGCAGGCTAATAAAAGTCCAAATGAGGTTGGCAGGACGGCGTTACTTCTGGAGGCTTTGGGAGAATCCATTTTCTTCTTCCAGAGTCTNTTCCTTGGCTTACAGCCTGTCCCTCNGTCCCCTGCTTCAGTCTTCGCATGTCTTTTTAGCCCTGTTCTTCATCTTTAAGGAGCCTTAGGATCTGAGTTCCCTCAGGGACTCAATGGTATCTCCCCTTCTCAATATGCTAAATTTAATCACATNGTAAAGTCTCTTTTCTCGTGTAGTATGTTCTCAGGTTACAGGATCAGTACATACATATCTCTAGGGAGCCATCGTTCTGCTTGCTAGGACATCCTTACAGCAATTTTCTACNAAGAATGCTCATTCCTCTGTCTCTTCTCCCCCATATCCTCCTGTGAGGGTGTACTGCTACTTTTCACCATGGCCAAGGCAAGTTATAAAAGAAGATGGTTTGTGGCTGCAGAAAGAGAGCCTGCAATGTCAGGGAAGGCATGGCAGTGGGCAGCTAGTACCACAAACAAAAGCAGAGAGAGCAAGCTCTCAGAGCCTTCCCCACCAAGGGACATCCATGATACACGTTATATGGATTTCCTCCAGCAAGGCTGCACCTCCAGAAGGTTCCATATCCTCCCCAAATAGCACACCAATTGGAGATCAGGTGTTTGAATACCTGATCCTATGGGGGTGTTTCTCATTTAAACCACCGCAGAGGAGCCATTCAGGATGTCCTATAGTTCACAGGACCTGNTGTAATTAAAAGAACTATTAAATGTTCCCGAGATTTCTGAGACTTGCAAAGGATATTTAGTAAATAAAATATGTACAACTGAATAAAAACCAANTANGAGAAATAAATTGCACTTGTAGGGAATTGTCAACTCCTGGAGAACTGAATTTTTCCTCAAGCACCTTTGTGTCGAGAGAAGCAAGCAGTGCCTTCCTGATTGACAGGGGAGGACTTTAACAATTTTCCAATTGCTNAGGAGTTTGCCATGACTTTATGTCCAGGTCACTATGGCATTTTAGTAGCAACACAAGGCTTAAACACAGGAGACTTTGAAGGGCAGGTGATCTCCTTTTGCATTATAGTTCAGTCTGCAGCTAATTAGAAGGTCATAGATGGAAGGGGGTGATGGCAGAATCACAAACCANTGTTTGGTAGTGCATTGAAAAGATGGAAAAAAAGCATTTCAGGCCAAGACAAAATGGAACCGAAGGTGATTCAATATCAAAATCAGACTGAGAAGTGGTACAGATATACTGGAACCCAAGCGTGCTTTAATTATTTCTTTGTTTGCATTTTATTGTGTACATACAATTTCCTTTTATTAGATTTAATCCTGCTCAAAGAAACATTTTGGCTGTTAGATATAGCAACCTTTAGTTAAATACTTTTTATTCTGATTGTTATAGCAAACAGATTTGCCTGAGGCAATTAAACTACATGGTAAAGAACACATTGTAAAATCCTTGCTTTGGGATGGTCTTTCTGTATGCTGTGAATATGTGTGTCTCTCATTGGTTGATAAATAAAGCTGTTTTGGCCAATAGCCAGGCAGAATAAGGTTAGGTGGTACATTCAAACTAAAGACAGAGAGAGATGAAGAAGGTTGGAGTTGAGAGACACCAGTCAGCTGCTCAAGGAACAAGATGCCAGAGAACCAGTAAGCCATGGACCATGTGGCAATAAATATATTAATAGAAATGGGTTAATTTAAATGTAAGAGCTAGCTAGTAGTAAGCCTGAGCTATCAGCCAAACATTTATAATTAATATAAGCTTCTGAGTGATTATTCGGGAACTGGTGGGCAGGAGATAGCCTTCCAATTACAGGTCCTGATTAAACTTATCCCTTCCACACATGTTACTTTGTAATGTTTATTTAGTAGTCACAAACGTATTTTTAATGATGTATGTGCATTTGTCTTCCAAATTGCTTTGAGTAATATTTAACCCAGACTTTACCCACTCTGCTTCCTGTGGTCTCAGTGATTGAAAGAATGATAGTATGATGTATTCATTTGGACAGGCCAGATAGCCAAAAGATATTCAGTCTTCTCTTGACCTGAGTTTAGTTCCCAGAACCTACATAAAAAGCCAGGTGTTCTGGGATGCTTGCAATCCCAAATGCTGGAGAAGCAGAGGCAGGCTGATTGCTGTGGCTGACTGGCCAGTCAGCCTAGCTAAATTGTTAAGCTCCAAGCCAATGTGAGACCCTGTCTCACAAAAACAAGGTGGCTCCTGAGGAATGACACTTGAGGTTTTTGTCTGGTCTCTATACACATGTACACACATGTACCTCTTGCCGTGCACCCACACACATACACTTGCACAATTACAAATGGATATATGCATGTGTATATCCTCCTAAAATTGGCTTCTCTCTGCTCTTTTGGCTGCAATTTACTTTAAAGCCCTTCTTGATTCTCACCATTTTTCATTACCTCTACTTTTAACACTCTGGTCTAAGTCTGGACTGTAGCAACAGTATTCCAAATGCTTTATTTCTACCCATTATCTTTATTGGAACTGGTATGATCACNCCCATTCTGAAGATTTCCAGGCTCACAGGATACACGTGAAAACTCATCCTTGGACCCTCAAAGCCCTGAGGACAGGTGACACCTACTTAGCCATGCAGCCTCCTTAGTAACAGCCTGCGTTTTGTTCTCTGAACTTGAAGTCTGATGCTGCTCTAATAGTTCCTCTGTTAAGCTAAATTCCTTTCTACTGTGGAGCNTGCACACTGGTTGTTGTGTTTGTTCTGACACTTTCTGTTCACATACTTGCTTCNTTAACACATTACTCTGGGAAACATACTCTGGCTTTTCTTAAGTGGTTAGATCTTCCTTTAGAAATGCCCATTAGTCTTTTATGCTCAGTTAAATGCTTCTGTCATCAGTTCTAACTCTAGGTTGTGAGGTTAGGAACCTGCTCAGTTTATGTTCTTTCTTGTGTTGCTCATGTCAGGCACAATGTGTGGTACATAGCTGATGCCCATTAAATATATTTTGATAGAAAGAATATTACAGCCACATCCTTCATATCCATCCGTATCTATCATCTATCTATCTATCTATCTATCTATCTATCTATCTATCTATCTATCTATCTATCTATCATATACCTATCTATCATCCATCTACCTACCTGTCTACCTATATCTGGTGTATGTATGCACTTGCATGTGTATTTGTACGTGCATGTACAGGTGTGTGCACACTGTGGAGGCCAGTGGAGGACATTACAGGTCTTCTACCACTTTCCACCTCATCCCCTTGGGACAGGATCTCCCACTGAATTTAGAACTCACTGTTTTGGGCTAGGCCAGTGGCCAATGAGGCCCTGAGATCTTCTTCACTCTCCACTTCTTACCCAGTGCTGGGGTTACAGGTACATGAGGCAATGCCCAGCTTTTTACCTGGGTGCTGGGGTCCCAACGTAGGTTCTTGTGCTTACACAGTAAGTGCTCATACCCATTCAGCCATCTCCCCAACCCCACTGTCATGGTTTTTGTCTTATTAGTGATTCTATTGCTGTAAAGAGACACCATGACCATGGCAACTCTTATAAAGAAAAATATTTTATTGAGTAGCTCACAGGTCAGAGGTTTAGTACATTGTCATCATAGCAGGTAGCATGGCAGCACACAGGCAGACATGGTGCTGGAGAGGAAGCTGAGAGTTCTACATTTTGACCCACAGGAAGTTGTCTGAGACACTGNGTGTAGCTNGAGCATATATGAGACCTCAAAACCCACCCCCATAGTGACACACTTCCTCCAACAAGTCCATGACTACTCCAACAAAGCCATACTTCCTAATAGCATCATTTCCTATGAGCTTATGATGCCAATTACATTCAAACTACTACATTCAACCTCCTGGCCCCCATAAGCTTGTAACAATATCATAATGCAAAATTCATTTAGTCCAACTTCCAAAGTCCTCGTAGTTCATCACAGTCTCAACAATGTTTTAAATCTGAAGTTAAAGTTTCTTCTGAGATTCATGTGATCTCTTAACTGTAATCATCTGTAAAATCAAAGTAAAAAAAAAAACAGATTGTAGTAGGATAGGCCCATATGGTCAAGGAAATTTGCTCAAACCAGTTGCCAAGGCATGCATGTAACATACTTCCTTATGAGCCAACCTGGAATCTGCCTGAGGGCCTAGCAACAGGTGCTGTCAGAGTTCCTGATCATCCCTAACTCATGAGGGGTGACCATGTAATGGCACCAAATTGCTGTCAGGATTCCTGATTGTGCCCAGCCAATGAAGGACAACCACACAATGTCACCAGATTGGGACACAGCCTAGGTGCTGGGAGGAGGGTATATAAAACCTTCCTCATTATTGAATAAACGAGTCTGCTGTTTGCCTTCACCTGATTCCCAGTGTCCGTGTCATTGACACCGTGCCTTCTCACCCCCTCCACTGAGGGAACTGTTAGGATCCAGCAACAACAGATCACATACTTCCAACATATAATGACACAGGATATACATTACTATTCCAAAACTTAGGAAACGGAGCATAGTGAGGAAATACTGGACCAAAGTAGGATTGAAAATCAGCTGGATAAACTCCAAACTCTGCATCTCCATGTAAAAATGCTCTTCAGATCTCCAACTCCTTTCAGCTTTGTTGACTGCAACACACTTCTTTCTCTTGTGCTGGTTCTACTCCCTGTTAGCAGCTCTCCTTGGCAGGTGTCCCATGGCTTTGGTATCTCCAACATCTTGGGTTTTCCAAGGCAATCTAGGCTTCAACTTCATAGCTTCCCACAATGGCCTCTTTAGGCCTCCATTCAGGGACACCCTGACACATGCCTGGCCACAGTGGCTTTCCTTAGTTGTGGAGGCAAATTCCATAACCCGTTTCTTCTGTCCTAACTCCAGAACCACCTGGTTGAAGCTGCCAAGTTCTGCTGCTTACTGGGCTGGAGCATGGTTTCCTCATTCAATTACATCTTCACCAACTTACTGTTTTTGATAGTTTCCTTCAGTGTCTCAGCTTGGCTGTCCAGAAACTGGATCTATAGACCTGGCTGGCCTCCAACTCAGAGATCCACCAGCCTCTGCCTTTTGAGAGCTGGGATTAAAGGCATGCACTACCACACCTAGCTCTTGAGTTTTTCTTTCATTCCTTTTCACAAGTTGGAAATTTAGCTAGGTGGGATCTTGCCCCGAGACCGCCACTCCCTTTATTCTATTTCTTAATCATTTTATCTCCTTGAACACAGAACTTAGCTCCATCCCACTTCCTGGTGCTCCTCTTCTCAAATTTTACATTTTTTATTTTTTCTTGCTCAGCTTGCTCCTTTTCACTGTAAATCTGCATATAAGAGTGAACACTAATAACCATATGACAGAGTTAATACTAGGCTGTTTTGAGATTTCCTCTGCCAATGTAATTAATCCAAATCTCTTCACTTTAACCTCAGGCAGGCTCTTGGGACAAGGGCAAAAAGCAGCCACATTCCTCACCAAAATATCACAAGAACAGTCTCTAGGCAACATACTAAAATTCTTCTCCTCCAAAACCTCTTGAGCCAGGACCTACAGTTNATCAAATCACACTCAGCACCACTGTCTTCCATGCTCCTACTACTATGGCCCATTAAGCAGCACTTAAAGCATTCAGCTGCCTTTTCTAATTCATGGTCCCAAGGTCCANATTCCTTCAAATAAAAGCATGGTCAGGCATATCACAACAATATCCCAATCCCTGGTACCAACCTCTGTCTTAGTTGGGGTTTCTATTGCTGTGAAGAGACCATGACCATGGCAACTCTCTTTTAAAGGAAAGTGTTTAATTGGGTGGGTTACAGTTTAGAGGTTCAGTCCATTATCATNATGGTGGGACATGGCAGCACNCAGGCAGACATGGTGCTGGAGAGGAAGCTAAGAGTTCTCTACATCTTTGATCCACAGGCAACAGGAAGTGGTCTCAGACACTGGGTGTGGCTTGAGCATATATGCCCACCCCCACAGTGACACACTTCCTCTAAGGCCATACTTACTGAAAGGATAAAAACATAGCAAAAGGGGTACCTCTGGTGGGTCCTGCCAAGGTATGCCCCTAAGAGAACATGCCTTGTGCAACAGAGTTAGTGCAAGAGATTTATTGGGAGAGCAGGGCAGGGTGGGGAGGGGGCAGTGAAAGAGTTAAAGACCATTTAGGAGTGGGTACATGAGAGAGGTAGATGGACAGACAGATAAAACAAGCAAGAGCAGAACAAGAGCAAAAGAAGCAAGAGAGAGGACTGTATCAGACAGGCACTTTTAAGGGGTGTGCATGTCACATAGCTAAAGGTAGGAAGGCACCTGGAGACAGGTGATGTGTAACCACTTCATGGTGGAGGCAGGCTGGCCACTGCAGTGGGAACTAAAACCTACTCCAACCAAGCCACACCTCCTAATAGTGCCACTGCCTATGAGTTTATTGGGAGCCAGTTACATTCAAACTACCACAGTCTTGATGCCTAAGTAACAGAGAACTAGAGAAGGACACAGAGGATGTGGAATAAAGGAGGATAAGAAGGGAGGCAGGAAGAAAGTGATCTAGTCACTTCTGAATTGTGAGGGCAGTCTTTGTTGTCATTGTATTGATGGTCGGCAAAAAAGCAAAGAAAGACTGTGGTGTAACTTACCGTGTGTGTGTGTGTGTGTGTGTGTGTGTGTGTGTGTGTGT